>JAABKM020000016.1:875465-888756 GCA_016277805.2 Papilio aristodemus | reverse complement strand
TTTTATTTCACTTTCCAGTACACGGTCTATAACGTAATAAGTGGGTGAAATAAATTCAAGAAGTCGCGCAAAAGTTCGCCTATAAAAAGATATGTAAATCCGTGTATAAGCTATGTACATATAAGGCTGGCTTCACACGGGCTGGGGCGCGACTTACACGCGACACGAGCCGAGCTATAGATTCTCGTCTATTGACGCAGCGCCGTCAAGCGTGCCTCTTGCCGAGATAAGAAGCGTCCAGGGTTGATACACTTTTGTTTTTTTTTTAATTTTTATCTTTATTAATTTATTACACTAAAATAGCACTTAGGCAACAGATAATTCAAAACGTCGATGCATCCTATATTCGTGAATTACAAATAAAAATAAACAATTGAATATTGTCAGTATAATTAGCTTTTCGTTCATTTGTAATTGATACCCGATATCGTTCCTATTTCGTAAAAAGCACAATTGATTCTCGTCAAATCGACACCGCAATGTATTAGGTATTTTGCGAAATTCCCTTATTTAGTTATTTGAATTAAAAATTTTCTTTATTATCTAGGCAAGTTAAGGAACAACTGCAATAAACATGTAGACTAAAAATAAGAATGGCATATTTATATTCCAAGGAATATATTTCAAATTTGAGTAACGTATAATAAAATAAAAGTTCTTAGAAATCGTACAATAGGCATTGTATGTTGATTGCTCCAAACGATTGCAAATTAGAATGCCATTTGAATATATACCGCAAAGCGCACGCGCTCTTTTGTTAAAAAGTAAAAAAAAATCTGCAACTTAAATGTTTACGTTGTGTACAATAGAGTAACTTTTTATAACAGTCTATCGATACCATGGCGATAGTTGTGATGAATAACCGTTTCATGTCACCGATCCACTGTGAAATTCGGTACTTTACAATCAGACTATGCACGTTACAGATTGTCATTAAAAATTATGATTAGAATGGTTTTGGTGAGAGATAAATTGTAAAAAATGTTTTGATTTCGATTGAATTAAGGCAAGCCATCAGACTTAATCCAGAGGGCTACACAGAGATTACAAGTTTATGTTTGCGCTATCTTAAAACTCCGCTGTACACGTTGGCAACATAAACTTGTCTAGTTACTTTCTCCTTTCAACAATGTTACAATTTTATAATCTGACATTGTTGATTTATTGTTAAAACACTCATATAGATCATAAAAATATCAATAAAGTGACAACCCTATGCAGCAATCTAGGCAACCGTGCGGGATCCCAGTCGCTATATAAGCGTGGTGCACACGCTCGTATTTTGAACTTGGTACAGCGCGGCGAAATCATAAGTTGGGATATAGGGCCTCATACATTTATATGAAATTTTGGACGTCCTACTTTGCGTGTGGTGTGTTCGCATCCTTTGAGTCTTCTTAGGTGCTATGTACACAAAACTTTTGCGCTCTAGTTTAAAAAACTATACGAACTGTACAGCTAGAAAATTTAATGACTGAATTATAACATTTCTTTTAATATTTTCTTTCTTGTTAATTTTTAACACCGGTAAAGTTAGCAGGAGAAACTATTACACGAATGGACTGGATGGATAGGCAAAATACCACGACCCTTAAGATCGCATTAAGAATTGTTTCATTTTATTTGAGCGAAGTCTCTTTTACACTAAAACAACTAGAATTAGTAGGGAAGAAAATACGCTAGCAGAGGCAAGCACACAATAGAATATAGTGCAATTTTTTAGATTCCTAGAAAAACATATTTTTATTAAAACTAATAAAATAGTATATCTTGGTTTATTATACAGGTTATATCAAAAGGAAAACGAACTAAACTGAAACATAGAAAAGCTATCAACTGAGCTTTGAATACTGAAATATCGGCGAGGGAATCGGTTACAGAAATAAACAGATGCTCTGTAACAGACTTCTGCATGTGTACAAAAATTACCATATAGTTATTACAATCAATACCCTTATTCTTACAATGTTTGTAACATGTATTTAACATTCCTAATGCATCATTTTGTAAATTAAATTTCAACTTTTAAACATTGAATAATGAAATTAAAAACTTATATATTATTTAGATAGAAAAATAATAAATTTTATTAAGCTAAACTTTATAAAGGTTGTCATTGAAATTTTATAATAACAAAACTACTTTCTTCTACTAATGATTGCTTAATTAATGATTAAATAAAAAAGTATAATAATATATGTACATATATTGCTGTAACTCCCTACAATATTGTGGAAATTGTTCAAATTGAATCTCTAAAAGGGTACTCTTTTCATTATCGTAGTAAAACCATATATTGAATGTAATAATTACATATAAGAAACCAATAAATCGAAGTCGCCTCCCAATTTGTTGCGAAACAAGTAAAACCCCTCCCGATGGAACAATATCCGGGCGGTGACATTCCACAAGAATCGAGAATGACGCCCGCCTCGTAATGAGGGCTCGGACGCTTGTTACAAAGCCTTTTTGTTCGCTTCCGTCTACGTGGCACTCTTTAAACCTCTCCTCGTCATCGCCACTTTGCGACAACTGTATGGTTGTGGACTACATCAAAGTATAGCGTAGTAAAGAATAAATCAAAGACAGGGCCAGTAAACGTTACTCTACTATAGCTGAATCAAAGCAAGAGCTTAGCAATATTCTAAGCACGACATTGATATAGATAGAATTAATTAATCTTAGATGAAAGAATCAAGATCAACAAAATGGTTTTAGGTGAAACTAAATGCTGAATAACTGTCTATTGATGTGAATGTCACACTTAGAACGTTGCTAAGCATTTGCTTGGACTTAGCTATGGCTTAGTAATTTCTATTCCGACTTGGTTTTTCCTAGCGGTGACATTCGTTGGTAATTATAGAATATAATTTTTTAAAACTTAAACGGAGTTGATGACCTGAACACGTAACCTAACTTTTTTTACGTTTTGACCTATAAAAATATAACACTGAAATAAAATCGATACACTTTTATAAACACGTTGTATAGAGAGTAAGCTAAATGATTAGTCAGGTTTGGAACTGTGGAACGATAAAAATATTTAATTTTTATTTCCCTCAAATATAAACGAAAGGAAACAGCGACAATTGATCAAGCGACGTCGCAAACAATCTTCAACTACGGGGCCAATATTTTCTTACCAAAAATTATATTTACCGAAGTTCGAAGCGCCGCCACCCCTATTAAATCACCCTATAGGGGACGGAGTAGGTGGGGGGTTATTGGCGCAAATGATTTCCGCCTAGATCTAGTCGAAGATGTGTCGAGTGCTCGGCCATTCGGTACGAATTTATTTCATCTATATAGGTTCGAGTTTCATTCGCATTTTATTACCGACCCGATATAAGATGTCTTCATAACAAAAGCTAACCCCCCAAATATTTTTTATCGGTTTCCAATATTCACAGTTACCATAAGTCAGTCGTATTGGGTATTTTTATTTATTATTTTTTTTTCGTCTAGCTTGGACTTAGCTTATCCATCCCTATTTATACTGGTTTCATATTTACTATTTTTTCCCCAAACTTTTACCTTAAAAATATATTTTTCTTAATAATCCTATTACTCAAAGTCATGCCAAGTTTACATCCGTCTCCAGCGAAACCGACCGCTCACTTCTATTAAAGACAAGCCTTCAATTACAGTATTCTCAGATGTATCTTTAATGACTTATTGTCTCTTCACAATCATCATGGAAGAGTCATAAATAACATAAATACGTTTTGAAAGCTGTATAAAATCACAAGCAAACTGTTTGTACATTTATTACTCGCCTGCGTAATGCGAAGCCAGATTTACGAGTCCCACAATAACGCTGTTTACAAGTACGAAAAATAGATAGAGCGAATGCGCCGCGAACTAGTTATTAAAAAATAAAACAACATCAGTCCCCAGTCAATCACCGAGGTAAAGTGACACGGCGTAAACCGGAGAGCGCAATAATTGGCATCCAGCTTCCACGCTCCATTTCACCATGTTGCTAGCTCAACTTTTTTTTTAATCTCGATATACATACGCGCGTTTGAAGTCCCACGGACAAAGGCTAAATTGGCCAGTATCTATACAATTCATCGAACACGACCGGATCCTATGCAAATTATGGAGATAGATGATTTTTATTGCTTAATATTTTATTATTTTAGTCTGTGCAAACACATGAGCGGACAGTAACAAAACATTAGTTCAGAAATCCAGCAACGGCTTACATATTAACATGATAAAAACTAGACGATAAGATATATGTCGTACGAGCTCTGAGTCTGAGGTGGGACGATGCAACGATGCTACTGGTTTATAGAAATCCGACCGACGACATGCATTAATGGAACATAGAAACACTCGATACCTGACAAAGTGGGGTGCTATGGGGTATGTTTGACTCCAATATTCTTTATAGCATCAAATTTGAACTGTATTTTTATTCAAAGATTGACTGACATTACGTCGCCCAAAATTGTATGATGCATTACGTCACTACTTTGGGGCGTGTGGCGGCACAGTGTCCGGAATAATCGCGATGTGTCAACACCCGTGTGGCATCTCAAGTTTTTAATACGTCATTATTGTTTGAGTCGAATCTTTTATATGTTCCAGATGTTCTTTGATTCAAAGAACAAAATACTTTAGTTACTAGCTGTGTCTAATTCCGAAGATATTTTTAATGGAGGGAATGATGTGAGAACGACAGCATAATACTGTCTGCAGCTGAACGCTTCAGAAACAATAACAGATTATATAAAAGAAGCTTGGAGTTATACCTTAAATATTTTTCTTATGTTCCAAATTAAAAAGGTAAAAGATGTTTAAGTAATATGTGTGAAATTGTAGCAAGAAATATTACTGCAGCAAGAACCAACAGATTGTAGTCTAGCTTGCTTTATGGATTTATTCCAACTACTTTTTGTATTATTCAAATTACGTATATCATTATTCCTACTAGATCAATTTCTGTCTCCTACACTCAACAATTCCTATATACCACTACCAAAACGTAGTTAGTTGTTTTCCATGAAAAAAAAAACTATTGAAATTAAATATAGCGTCAACAAAATACAATATTTACAAAGCTATCGGTTAAAGTTTACAAATAAAAACTCAAGTTGATGTTGTGAAGTCGTGACCTACATAACGGAAGCATTTTTATTCGCCAGCCACCTCGCCTGTACAGGCTTTGGATTCGATACGACACCTGCCGAACTAAATAAAAAAATAGGCGATAGTTCACAAAGGGTCGGGGACGCAATTTCCACGTACGCCGCGCCTACGCCGAGTTTCGAGTTGGGATTGTTCACGCTACGTTCTGTCGTCGATGGGCTTTCGGCCTCCGGATTTTTGGGTCAAAGCTTTTGCTTTTGTTCCGCGCGATTTGTTAGCCTCGCTTGACATCTTTCATTTGGAAATACGATGCGGAACAACACTATTTTTCGGGCTCACGTGTGCACTTAGCGTATACGTTAGTGGCGATGAAAAATTGAAACATCGGTGAGATGACATTGACGTTGATTTTTCATTTAATTCACGAAATGAAAATTTTACAGCCAGTTATAATTAAGAGCGTCTTTTTAAATAAAATAAAACTAAATGCTCTGGGAGGTCATGTAAGATTATAATCAGACCAAGAGAAAGCTAACCTTACTCTTCGAGTAAATTATCTTTGTGACCACATGTCTTCGTGGTAAACTACAAGAATCCGCTCTACACGCACAAGCACACGACAAGTGACTTTAATAAGTGGAGGTGGCATAAGTCTTATGTAAAGTCTATGTAAGTCTATGTATGTAACTTTGCTAATATAATCTAATGCCGCATCCAAAACACGTGGTTCTTTGTGGATTTTTTGGAAGAAAGTTCCTTGTTAATAAAAAATAAATACTTTTTTGTCTGTTAATGTCACAACAAAGTCCATAGAAATGATTGATTTCTTTTAAAAATAATATCATTATGCTGAAAATATTTCATATTAATAACTCTACAAATGACAGTGAAGTAAATTAATTTATTATCCATACATATATATGCCTGTAATACATTACATTTTTATGAATAAACATACATAGAGTAAACATTACCTTGGGTTAAGAACGTGCATCAATACACCTGACTTGAAATTCTCCAGGAGTTAATTTTAACCTATCCAATGCAGTGATAGTTAATAAAGCGGGCACGTTCGCGCCATGTGCGAAATATGCCGCTAAATATGCTAAATAGTTTCGTTTGGGGAGGGGGCTCGGGCTAAACTGGTCGTAAGTTCGTTTAATTAAAAAACGTTACACACATTTTGCGTGTAATAAAATATTAGTATAATAACTTTAACCTTTGTTTAATCTACAATATAATAGAATATTTCATAGAATAATATTTGCCACACGCCTGTACTAAAGGGGTAGGCAGAAAGGCAACTAATGCACCCACTTTCTACATTATGATTTTACGTCCCATAATGTATAAATATTTTTTATTATAATAGGCAATTTAAGAAGAAAAGTGACTGATGAACTCGCATATTACATAAGCGTCTATAGCGATTATAAATTAAGTAAAAATAAAAAATATATGCGCCTACGCCTGTTATACAGAGGGGTAAGCAGAGACAAAGGATATCCACTTAGCGCGATTCTGGCACATATCTCTGTATGTAAGTTTGTAGTATGTGAATTGAATTGATAAAATTGGTTAAATTTTCATCTAATCAGACTAGGATGAAATAATTAAGAATGTATTGTTTAACACAGACAGTATTATAAAGAACTTAGCTTTTATTTTAGCGAAGAAATAATTCTATCTCGCTGTAACATTCTCCGCATTCCAGCCGCCGCTAGTAAGACACGCGTTGCGATAACTTAATAAGGTTTTCTATTGTTTCTTAAAAGTGTGCAATGTTCGAATTAAGTTATTTAATTCAGAACTTGGAGTATTGATTGGGTATTGTTGACAATGGTACTTATTACAGTGTTTGAATATTTGTTCTGCTTAGAGGACGCTGTTTTTAACGAATTTGTATGTCCACATTATTTTGATCGAGACCGATTCGTTTACTTAAACGGTAGATTTTGGAGTTTGATGTGTCATTGAATTAAAAATTATTCAATATCCATCTTATTAAATCTATCTACATATATGTCTTTTTACAAATTCTGTTCGCGCGTCTTTTTGGATAGGCGTGAGCGCCATCTAATTAAAATTCAAGTAGGCAATCCAGTTTCAGCGCAGAGAAAATAATAAACTATTAATAGTGTTATTGATAGACAATAATAATTGACACTGGCAGTCATAACGAGATTTGCTTTGTATTTTAAATGCAAACATGTTATTAATAAATGAACACATAAATATTACAACATTTGCTAAACAAGGTCTGGGGATGACGGGCCAAATTCCACTAAGGGTACGCTTAGAACTCTGAAACTGTCTTAATAACTCTGTTAGGACGGTTCAACTGAGTTGCCTGCCCACGATTACGCCGAGCACAGGTGGGCGCTAAACATGTTGAAGCCGAAAGCAATTTTCGAAACATATTAGTAAGAAACTTGTCTAGCCCCGAGCAAAAACTACGTCTTTAACTAAAAAAAATTGTACATTTCATCTAGAAGGGACGGATTAGATTGGATACAAAGAAAAATGTCATTCCGAAAGTTTAATATACTTCCTATTTCTCATCTATGTTTTGTTATGTACTTATTTATACACTATACGAACGCATGAGGTTTTGATAATGCCATTCAATGGTCATAGTCTACTTCCCAGTTTATCTCGTACAAGAATATAACATATGTTTTTTACAATTTAAAAGTGTAAAATTGCCTATCCATTAATACAAAGCTACCTCGATTTGATTGGTTAATATTGACACGGCTTAACTCCGCTTCAATCCATTGACAGGCAATAAGATGTAAGAATGTTACTTCTAACAGAAGAAATCTGTAAATAATATTATTTCCAAGAACAAATTTAATTTGTCATAACTAAGTACTAGATTTAACCAAAGTTGAAAAAATGTTTTTAAAGTTTTTTTATTTCTTTTTTTTCGATTTCGAAAAGGAAGACATGAGATTCTAAGATATCTTGTCCCATAATATGTGTCGTCGTCAATTCGTAATTCGGGAAGGTGGGTTGAGCAGGAAATGCTTATAAATATTCACATTATATGCTCGAGACAGTCATCCAAGGATTTATTAACTCATTGTATCCTCGAGGAATATGTAATGGAACTGTGCGCAAGTTTAAACAGTCACATAGACTTGTGCATCTAATAGACTGCTCAGACGTAATAGGGCAACGTAGTGAATGCAAATTCTTCAGTCGTCTGAACATCCTCTTTATACGGTAAATGTATTAAAATGCTCCATGCATTTTGATTTTCGAGTAATATAAAATGAGATTATATAATAAACAATACTGTACACTTGCTCGCGCTTGTGTTCACCGAAGGGGTGTAGGCAGAGGTGCAACTGGTCCACCTTCTTTGCGCATATTCATTTCGTGAAATGAAAGAGTGTGAACCTATCGCCATATCAGACACAAATTGTACACTCCAGGCTGATACCGAATTGAAACAAAAAAACATATTACTTTCGTACGTACGACGTAGCCGTAATAATATTATTCGTAGTAAATAGTTGTTCAGGCAACATATCCTGAAAGATGCCGGGGGAAGTTGAAGCCTATCTAATTGTTTATTATCTGTTAAATAAAAACAAAAATTACTTTGTATTTGAGAGGAGTTTTCGATACCGAATATTGCTTCAAAAAATGTCACGTACCTTTGTAGTATCAAAAAGCCCCTCTCTCCCCTCAAACCGTGTCAGTTAGCGGGCCACACGCACAAAAAGGACACGATATTTGCACAAGGGCCCCGGTGTATTTGTTTTGCCACGATTCCCCGTTGTTCGGTACATTGCGGTTAATAGCGGAAGGGTTGCTGCGAATAAACTCGTTCGGGGGTGCGTTTTCATTAGAGGGGGCGCTAGTATCGTAAAGAGACCGCCTCTAAAAATTGCTTACGTCTACTTTGGTGCTATTTTAATATTTGTATTCAATGGATGTACATTCTTTAAGAGGTACGTAATTGACGTCTAGCCCTTACCTATTGTATATGTACGTTTCAAATTCAGACCAGACATATCTTAATAGTCGTCAACTAGTAGACGTAGAACCCCCATAGATTACCACAAAATTATGTCCCCTGTCGCTCTTATCCAGGTGACAACCTTGACGAAATCAACGGTCAATCTTATGGGGAAACTACCTATTATGAATCGACCTGAACGTGGAAGCCAATCCAGGACTTTAAGCCCCTTTGGCGTTCCGCAAGCAATGTCAAGTCCATTACCATTTAAGATTCATAATTCTTTGTAGTTGATTGTTTGTTACCTTAAAAACATAACAAAACTGTTTCAACACAAATGTCAAGAAAACACAACCGTGTTATTTCTTTTACACAGTAATTATCACAAAAAATACCTTTGCTGGCGACACGAAATAATAAAGAATAGAATCCGGTAATTATTCCTAAAACTGTCCTTTGAAAACAATACCTTTTGGAACTTATAAGCCTAAATTAAACCTTTTTTTTTTTTTCAAGTATTTACATTTTAATTTTAGATACGTGTTTAATTTAGTCTCTCTACGTTTAATATTACTTGCGTAGAGGTTAACAAGACCCTTTCTTGACCCTACTTAATGGAATGTAGGTAAGAAGTCAGATAAACAAAGGTTCAATTCAAACAATGTTAAAGAATATGTATAATAATTATATTAGTTGAGTGGCCATACTAATTTATAAAAAAACTCCTCTAGTAGCTGTCGGTTTGAATTAAAAACACAATAAATGGAATATAAACTTTAATGAAATGGAATGGCAGCCATGTTCACAAGTCGACACCGAGTATGTTGACCTGAGGAAGGTTGCTGGAGTCCACTTATGGGTGGCAGGTAACTGATCTTCATGGTGATTAATGGCGGCCTACACCTAGCAGTAGTGACTAATGGAAGAACAGAGAGAAAGGAAACGAGAAAGGTAATGATATAGATTTTTAAAAGTTGTCTAAAAAGTTGAAAATGTCTTAAATTAATTGAAAACATTTCCTAAATCGTTTAAAGTTATTTATACGATGTAGTTAATTTTAGTTTAAAATAATAAACACGCTAAAAGCTATGCAAAACAAATTTTTAAAAAGGGCAAAAACATTTCGAATTCCGGTTACAGTGCAAACGAAAATAGCTCGGCCTGAATTCACCGACGTCATACATTTCCTATAATTCTACTGCCAGTGAAATACGATGGAAATGGACACGTAAAGCTTACAAGTTTAGGTGCTAAACGGGGACAGGACCGTTGGCCATCATTACTGGGCGGAAGGATGCCTCGCTGGGAATTTAATAAATTTCCCCGATTCTCCCGCTGAAAACTGAATTCGAAATTACGTTGGAAATCATTCTACAAATGAAGTAGACATTTCTGAAAAAACGACACGACATTTCGATTCCGAAGGCACATGGTTACGGAAGAAATAATTACGTTAGAATCTTTGGTAGGAAAACGACTCGGGAAAATTGTGCTGCGTTGATACAGATTAAAAAAGTCAAACTGTGAGTCAAAGTAATTAATGAATTACTTGGGACCTTTTTCGATTAAAGTCATTTAACCAATAAGTGAAAAATCCATGACCT
Source organism: Papilio aristodemus (assembly GCA_016277805.2). Classification (NCBI taxonomy): domain Eukaryota; kingdom Metazoa; phylum Arthropoda; class Insecta; order Lepidoptera; family Papilionidae; genus Papilio; species Papilio aristodemus. Next base: position 878,085 of record JAABKM020000016.1, on the reverse strand, counting down.
TATATTTTTATTAAGAATACCTCTGGGTTAATTTAACTAAAGCAAGTTCTTGTCGCCTTCTTAAAATAAAACATGACTGTAATTATTTACACTAATAGAAATTTAAAAATTAAAGAATGGTACTGGCACACTGGAATTTTTAATAAAAAGATTAAATGCGTTTTTTGTACGGACAGTGGCCACTTTTAATTTCAAGCTTGTTTCGTGGCTGATGTGCGCGGGAACATTATTTAACGAAGCCATGATGTCGTCACTTCGAATCAGAATAAGATTTAAAAACACCTCTGCATTGATTGAAGTTAAATTGATATTTATTATGCATAAAATAAAGTCTTTATTCCTATGACAATATGAGTCTATCTTAAAATACTACAACAAAATTAATATTTAAAAACATAGAGTGTTCAGTTATTAAATATGTGATAGTTAAATTTATTATATTATCGATAAAAAGATATAAAATATAGATAAATAAAGACATATCTATACATTTCTTTATACATGTTTATTGACAAGATTTTATTGTTAACTTCTAAGATCGAATTAATTGATTTGCCTCAATCCAAGACGAATTTACATTATTACTATACTTATAGACTGTCGTATAGATATTTGGAATTGCCTTCAAATCTATAGGTCTCCATGAGCGGTTGCCACGCCCTGTAGAGGTGATTTGGCCTTTGACAAATATTGGTTGAATAGAATGTTGGGGGAACGCAATATTGGCTGTAAGACGGGGTTTTCGTTCCGTTTTATTGGAATTTCGAATTTACGTTACCATTTAACGAATAATGCCGTTTAAATTTAAGACGTTCGATGATATATCTTTATAATTTAATCTTTAAGGTAAAGATATTGTATAGGTATTTTATTATACATACGTATAAAATAACTTTTTAACATACCTTAAATTAATTGTGTTTAATCAAGTACGGTCAGGTGAAAAAAGTTTAGTCTCCTTAAAATTGACATTTGCTTATACCAAGGACACTAACAATTAATCAACACTCTTATTATCTTATCCAATAAGAATCATTTTATATGCAATTGCCTGGTAGATGATTTTGTACTCCGACTGTACATCCGATGCAATACAAAGATTTTTTTTTGTTTGTAATCAATATTTAAACTATGATAATGTTTATTTTATTTATATCTTATTATAAAATATTTATATTTTACCATAAAAAAAATCAAATATCGTAACTTAGGTAAGTCATAATGAAAAAATCACTTAGTCAACGAGGACATCGACTTAAAAATCGATGTTTTCACTTATTAGGAACAATGGGATTGCAGAAATGTTTTACCTTATATTTGAGAGTTCGGGAAGTGTTCAAGTCGAAATAAGACTCATTTCGTATCGGAAGGAGGTTGGCGAAGAAATTAAGGGGGAGGGATGGGAGGCATATTATCACGTAACAAATTGGTTTCTGCTACCTTTGTTCGACGTTCGTCCCGTGCCCCATAACGCTGTAGGGTGTACAGGTAAGATCATAAAGCCTTCGTATTGGACATATAAAACATATGGTGTTATAAACACTAAGGTGAAAACAATTGGGATCACACTGGAGATCTTTTAACTATGTTTTGAAAATATAATTCCATTTAAGTATATGTATATATATCTCTTACCGTAGTTTAAAAAATTAACTTTTTTGGTACCTGTAACAGAAAAAAGATTATAACTAAAAACAATATCGAATGTTAACATTAGACGAAATAATTTAATAAAACTTTTAAAATAAATAAAAATTAGCGTATGTATTAAAACAGTACAAAACTTAATGACTTTATCATTACCCATAACCAAACAAAACAAAACTGTAGTAAAACACATCGATACGATTTGTCTTGGCGACTGTACCCAAGCTAAAAACCGACTGTACTTAACATTGAGAAAGAAAAAGATTCTTTTGTGAGACACATTTCGAGAATAAAGCCTATCGAGGCACAATGAGAACTGTATTCAACTTTTTTGCGCATCCTACTTATACAAATGTAGGTAAGTCGAATTTGTATAATTCACTTACCGAATTGGCGACATTTTGAAAGCATCCTTATTTTATGGAATATAAATAATCTCTGTATATGTTTTAAATTGACTAGATAATTTAATAATTTCAATATTGATGAAAAATAATGACAATAAATAAAAAAAATGTATAAACTCATAAAAAACAGTCACATATTTCTTATATTCACGCGAATACTGACATTGGAAACTATACTATTTTTTTTTGGAGGAACTGACAGTGGGACATATCCCAGTCCCCCCGTAACCATTGCTGTAGTCTTCAAATCAAAATTAAAAATAAACGCGATAAAATCGACAAGATTAATTAAAACAACAAAAGTGCCAAGAAGCCAAATGTGTTAAAGCAAACACTATTGAATAATTATAAAAACACCATTACGGCGGCAAATCTTTCATGTCTGTTTGACCATTCTAAATATGCGGACGGTCAAAGCTTTGTTGCCGGCCCGATTGGCCTGTGTAACCATTCCGCTGGGATCGGTCCCGGCAAATAAATCAGCCGTTCTCATTCACTCACTCGTTCACAGGTTACTTCGTTCACTCGACTGGGTCGACTCACATATGAGCATGTAACTAACTTTT
>JAABKM020000016.1:740958-762042 GCA_016277805.2 Papilio aristodemus | reverse complement strand
CTATAATCCCCGAAGGGGTAGGCAGAGGTGCAACTGGTGCACCCACATTTCGCCATATGTTTCTCTGTGATAGGGGACGAACCTATCGCCATATCGGACACAAATTCCAAACTCAGGGCTGATATCAAGTTGAAAAAACCCAATATCATTTATCCCGACGGGAATCGAACCCGGGACTCCAGCCTTGCCAGCTGTACCGTATACGTAATACGTGATATCACTGAGCCACCGAGGCAGTTATATAGTTAGTACAAATATTGAAATAAAAATACATAATATTAATAATGAAAGGGCAAAATAATATTTTTAAGAAACCAGCCAGTTTTAAAGAAACAATATCTACTGATACGTAAAATAAAACAGAATAAATCAGGATAACTACCTCAACGCTTCTTCTACTCGACGTCAAAATATAATAACTTAATCATATACAGACCGTAAAATGACACCATAAGCAGTGGCGGCCGCAAGAGGATTGTAAACTTTGCCTTTTATTAACGCTATAAAAACTTATTTAGTTTCGCTCGTTTATATCAACCACTAGTAGTTTTTAATCTACATTTTTATTAAACTGCATCGTAATAGATTTAGCCAATAATTTTAACATTTACAATATTTAAAAACTGCCTCGAAGACGTATACCACGATACGATTGTATCGTCGAAGTCTCGGATTCGAATTCCGGATCGGAGATAGTGATTTTTTTTTCAACTGGAGTTTAAAACTTGTGTCTAATGTTCTAATGGGGATACGCTTGCCATCTATCACGTCATGGGATGAAAAATACGGCGAAATGTGGGTGCACTAATTGCACCTCTGTCTACCCCTTCGGAAAACACGTATGTTTGTTTCCTGAAAAAAATACTTAAGCAATAGTTATGGAACATACCTCTTCGGGGAATACATGTGTGATGTATATTTTTCAGGTATTGTAAGTCTTGTAAAACAAACGGTTAATTTAAATTGACGTATGCAAATGAATACAGTAAGTTAATCTCATCTGTTGATGTAAATGTTACTCTATACTAGTTACTCTATTTATGAAAGTACTTAACAGACATCCAGCGCACAATCCATCTTCGACTTCAGCAACTGTCTGAACTTTAGCGTGGAGTTTTGCCCTCGGAGAATCAAAACTCAATGCTAAATTTAATGTTGCAAAACACTCAGTCACCCACAAGCAGACTGAAAGATTTTTATACATAAAAGAAATATAATAAATTGCTAATAACTATCTAGATGTCAGAATGGTTCCACGTAAATGATTCCTGCATTAATTATCATAATCTATACCATGTCTTTCTCTTTCTTTAATTCTGCTTTCGGAAGTCCATCTTCTAATTCATTTATCAACAAAATTAGCCCTTTTTAGTAATATCTGCGTGTTGCATATTTAGTGTTACCGTCGTCCACTAGCTTCATATAAACGTTAGTACCGTAATAAAATTTAAATTTTCAAGCGGCAATTTTGTGGGTCAGTGGCGATAGTTTACGAGTTTGTTTTACGACTCAGTTTTGATTAAACCATTATTATTTAAAGGCTAAATTCACAAAACCTTACGTATTACTTATGTTTATTCAATCAAACATTGTGAAATTCTTTTATTCATAATTAAATCGGCCTTTAATTTTACATGGAAAATATTATATAAAAATTTTGTTGTCTCAATGAAGATGTGAATAAAAAGGACTTTTGTTAGATCCAGAAATTGTCACACAAAGATAATGTTTTTATCCTTACCCCTTTCTAGAATATTACTTTACGGCTTCTTGAGCACAATTCATCTTATCAAGTTTGCCGAGCGCGAACTTTGACAACGAGTTCGACCCTCACAGATTCAAAACTCGATGTCGAATATAAATAAACCGACAAGTCGATCAATCAAAGCCGATTGATTAATAAAATAAAATTGAGTAATTAAATTTCTTTTCTTTTATTAAACTAGCCGTTATATCTGGTGTCTTAGTGAATTTCAGCACGATACGACATAAACTTTTAGACAATAGAGCTTTTTAATTGTTTAAAAAACAAAAAAGTAACTGAATTGAAAAAGTTTAATCGTAAACTTTAAATCAATTAACCTCTTAAATTAGAAAGAGTTTGTTGATTGTTGCCCGGACAAAGCACGGAACAGTTAAATACACAAGCTTTCAGGACAAATGAGTTAAAACAGTTAATTGATTAAACTGTTACGACGAATTTATTTAGAGTTAGAAAAGTGTATTGTAAATATGTGTTATAATATTTGACTTTGACAAATGATTGTTAAAATTCGGGGAAGTTCTGATAATTAGTACAACTTTTTCTATGATGAAATACGCACTATGAAGTTTTCTAGGACATTTTGGGTGAAGAGAAAAAACATTTTTATGTCATTTTTTTATAAGATTTATGTTCGATATATGTATGTTATTCATGTGTTATTTTAAAATATTTCAAAACTACCCCGTTTTTAAGGAATAGTATTTAATACGCCTGCAAAGAAATATGTAAAGCCTAGAGATATCAAAATTATAACTTAATAACAAGAACAAGAGTAAAACAAGATATATGATATATGGTTTTACTCGTTTTTAAGGTTTGAGGACGCAATGAGCCTAACGAATCTTTTCTAAGACTATCTAATAAACCAAATATCCACAGAGTGGAAAAACTCACATTAATGTCAGATGCAAAAAGTTCTTGTAAAGCTTTTTATAAAGCTTTCGGCGAAGTTACATAAAACGAAACCTTAATTTACACAATTTATGACTCTATGTTACGTATTTTATGTAGTAAGCGCAATTCAATAGAATTGTGGAAATCTAGTTACAATCGATATTTATTTACGATAGACTACAATCGATTACTGCCAGAACACACTTCCACGAAATAAGCGGATTTAGTCTAGTATTTTTATATAATATCCAGGATTGTAATTTCAAACACTGAGGACTTGATACTAAAATAAGGTTTAAAGTGTGTTTAAGATGTCATGTAAAGTAAAAACTGAAAACTACAAGCCTTAAAGGCATAACAGTGTAGTGTAATGCTGGTTACAAATATTTTATGACAAAAATAAATTAAAATTTAGTTCTTTTTAAAATGAATAAGGAACAACGCTGATGACTTTGAGCTCCTAGCTGCTCTGGATTAGACAATGTTTGAGTGTTATCCTTTTACAAAGAACATAATATATAGAAGGAAATTTTTCGAGTATGCTTAACTTAACCAAATGCTGTTGCCTGAATTCACATTGTCAACTTGATTTTTTCATAATTTACCGCAAAAAACAGACAAAGAGAATATGCAAACATAAAAATGTCGTTAGCAATTTAAAGTCACTTCTAAACTAATTACGTACTCAGCTCAACTGTCCCTTCTAAAATTCAATGACCCGCAACCTACATACTCGTAGCTGTACAACGCTGGACAAAAGTTTACCGTCATAATCGCTACGCGCAGGTAATTACAGGGACTATTCCCAACCGGCCTAATCATAAATAGGCTAAAAACATCATTAAAACAATTTGCCTCCCCTGACGCGCCATCAATCGCAAACACGCCAGGGGTTCTAAACCCGTAGGATGGAACAACTCAAGGGCACGAGTGCGACCGACAGTTTTACAGCCCTGCTTAAAGAATTGCGCATTTATTATTTTTATTCACCACGCACCATTGTGGGTAGGTTTATTCGGTTCGTCGATATCTTGTGTTGAGTATGAAAAAGCCATTTGGGAAAAATATGTGTCCACAAATTCGTGTTTACTGGAATTGTAATGTCATTTATAAAGTTTGGCACAATAGGGAATGTATTAATTCCTTCAGGAGAAAGTTTATTGATGAAAAATTTAATTGTATTTGTATTTTTACAGTACATTGCGAAATCCTCATTCAATTGTATACAAGTAACATACCGTTCTAGAGCGGTAATAACATTTCATATATGATTAAATAAAAAAACTCACTTTGATATTTTGAAATAAAGGTTAACCTCGTTATGTTTTTTAAAATAAATAATGACGGGAAAAACCGAAAGCTCACTAATTGTATTTCTCAGCGGGATAGAAATCCTTACTTAACTTCGGTTTGAATTATTTTATTGAGGAGACATTGTACGATTCAAATTAAATCTTAATTAAAAGATAAAAACATTTTTAAGATTTGAATAGGACACATCATGGACTTAAGTTCTGTTAACTTTTATCGGAAATAAAAATTTATCCATGTGAAGTCACTAGGCATTATTCAACTTAGTCTAAATTTGATCTTATAAAAAAAAACTCCAAGCATCGCCCTTTACAGTTCTTTGAACGACCCTTACCTGATTACGTGTATTGTTTGTCCACGTCTTAATCATATTGTCAACACATTCTGAATAAAACTTTCCTCTTTGAAGTCATTTCACAAAATAACTGAACGTAGAGAATTATAGTAAATCATAAAAAAGGTTTCCATTTGCAGAGCAGAAACAAACTTCGTTCAACGAAGAATTACAGCGATTTCACGAATGGATATGGTTAACATCAAACCATCAACAATCCGGGAGTGTTCCCCGCGCCCCCTACCGCCCAAGTTACCCCGAAGGGAATGGGATATGAGGAATAGGGTGGGACGGATAAATCATTTACAGACCAACGCGTCGATTTCGCTGAAGCTACTTTGAATTCAAGGTTGCATGAAAATTTTTTCGTTAGCACGCACGGTTACTTATTCTTTCGTTCAATCTGCGCAGTTTAGCAAAGCAATAACATCAATGTTACTTGAAGGGTAGACAAAAATAACAAATTTTTATTTTATGATATTACTCGTAAAGATTTAGCAAAGTTATACAATTATCTGATAAATTAACTTCACTTTGCAAAGCAATTAAATATTTTACAACCTTAGCTCATATTTCCATCATCAAATGTTCGAGTAGATACAAGCCTTCTATTTTAATTTAGAGTTATTCAGACCTGTTGAAGTTTGTTTGACCTTAAGTTATGTTATTATTATTATTAATATTGAATAATTCAATTATATTCAGAATTATTTTGTAAGTTCTTATTAAACAAATGTTTTCGTTAGAGCAATACGGTCGAGACAAATTGTTTTATTCAATAGTATTTCGCAGAAGCTATACATTATATCCTAAAGCTTGGTAGAGCCGTCTAGACAGGATATAGAATACTATAACCAACTTTTCCGCCAAAATTTATTACCCAGACATACTAAATAGAGCTTTTTAAATAACATTTTAAGGTCACTTTCTTTTCACGCTTGTAAGTTTATGATAAAATAGTTCATGTAAAGGATTAAACGAAATTTTTTTACAACCAAAAGTATTTTAGATTTGTACAATATTTTATATACATATATACCTTGTTTTTTTTGACTGAATGTCAGTGTTAGCCTGAAAGAGGTGTCTACAGTTTCAGGCAGTCTGAAAACATTTATATTTTAATTACTTTAAGTCGTTTGAAGTCGAATGAATCAAAACTTTGTACTAGAAATTCTTTAAAAAACACATCTACTATTAACAACCTGGCAAATTGAGGCCTATATGGCGATTGGCCCATCCCCTATCACACGAGAGGGAAACATACGGCGAAAAGTGGATACGTTCGACTTCTGCCTACCCCATTAGGGAACACAGACGTGAGGTATGCTTATGTTAAAGTGACATTTTCTAACCGACCTGTATTCGAATATTTAATAACCTGCGTGTATCTCAATAGTTACTAATAGTCAGGAAACGTTTGGTTTGTTCGTTTCCTTTGAAGTTAATATAGGTACTTGTGTTTAACTACGTCAAATATTGACTCGAGTCAGCCTTTGGCTTGACCACTGTGATGTCTTGCCTTTGAACTAAATAGGTTCGGTTTGTTGGTTTACAGGATAACCTTCAGCAGGATTTACTTTACGCTTTGCAATAGATAAATAGTCGTAGATACAAATTGAGGCTTTCATCGTTCTTGGATATAGTTGTTAATGTTAGACTTCATACTCGTACTATGACTAATTAATGACCTAAAATATCTCATCAGAGATATGAATTATTAAGTAATTAATAATTAAAAGTGTTTTTTTTTAATTCAACATCTGCCTGAAGTTTAGATTTGGGCCCGGTATGGCGATAGGAAAAATAATTTCGTATTCTATTACGTGTATATACTCTGTATGTCACTTTTGTCAAATACACATACATTAAAACATACAATCCGTCCATTTAACTTCAATGGAAGTTATTGAAAGATGTTACCCCACACGTCATCAAGGACTAAATGTAAAAATGCTTTCGTCAAGTAACGATATAAAAAATAAACAATTTTTCGGACGAAGACGCTTCACGCCTTTCCCGCCAAATCCCCTGTCAACTGTCATGCTTGGCGTCAGTTCGTTTGCACCGAATATTACTTTTTGATCGGAAACAATTTCTGTACATTGTATTTATTTTACGCACGTTTTGTTTTACATTATCGCGAAGTGCTGAGGATTTGTCAGTGTTTGTTTACCGTTTTTTTTATTACACGAAAAAATATCGAGGCTTTCTGATGGATTTATACGAAGAAATATCTACACACACATTTTAACTTAACATTCAGCCACAAGTGTCATTAATCCTTGCACACGCACACATTGCGGTCAATTATTGCACATTTTCCTTAGTAAATAAATATGCACTCACGCCCTAAACCCAGAGGGGCAGGCAGAGATTATCGATTTACATCAGCTTTTCGGTTATGGGTACTTCTTAAATCGCCTTTTTTAGTTTGTCTTCCTGGGATATCCCTAACAATGAAAATGTTAAAAAAAAATATCGGCGGCTCAGAGGTATTTACGGTACGGCTGCAACGATGGGGTCCTGGGTTCGATTCCCGTGTCGGGAAAAATGATATTGGGTCTTTTCAACTTGATATCAGCCCGGAGTTTGGAATTTGTACCCGATATGGCGATAGGCTCGCCCCGTATCACATTATGGGACGCAAAAACATGGCGAAATGTGAGTGTATTAGTTGTACCTCTGCCTACCACTTCGAGTAATACAGGCGTGAGATATGTTTTTTTTAATGTCATACTTAAATTAGCGCGCCGTTTTAATATGAATAAACAAAGCAAGGTCATAGATAATATAACTCTTGCGAGTTGTCGGCGGCGGAGAGATCAAGGAACGTATAACACTAAATCATATTTCACAGTGACAGTAGCAGGTCAACTGCAATAATTATACCGCAGGCGGAATTCATTCCGCGAAATCATTTTATAATTAACCGCGCACATAAACCTTATAATGAACCTTAATAACACGCAATTAAATCCTTTTTCGTATAACAACTCGTTGTTCTGCTGAAGCCGTCCTGACAATGCTTGATGATATCCAGAACAGCGATTTTGATCGTCCAGTATAATTAGATCCGTGCGGCTTGTGAAATTACCGCTAATAGTATCGTGAATGGAACAGATTGTGGGAGGTACGTGTGTCAAGATAAATGGTTGCCGACACTGACCACCCGTGGGGATCTCGCAGCATGACTTCGGAACTGAGTCATCGATGAATTGAAATGAGATGTCATTGAGGAGAGTATCGCCGTGTGAATCAACGATATTTAGAGATGTCATTGTCTATCTATGATCCCGACTACTCATCGGTTTCAAAAATTGTCGATGACAAATGATGACGTCATTATATCAGCCACTTTAATTTTGCAACCCTGCCTACCGCTTCGAGGAACAGTCTTGAGGTATAAATATATAGATACTGCCGTAAGAGGCTGACAAATAACAGTCGCAGTGGGCACCATAGACTATAAATTTCAAGTTCCTTAAATTTACTTATTAGTGAATGTGAAGGTACGTAAACTCAATGGCTTGTAAATAGGTTAAAAACACATTTAACGAAGGAAAATAATTTATTAGTAATTCAGTATGTATTTATATGAATAAACCCTTCGTAAATTACCCAAATGACCGGGTTATATTTCAAAGAAATGTAAATTATATAACTCACATCGAGGTTTGGAAAATGCAATCAAAATGCAAGAACAAGAAAGCGCCGGTGTCAAACTATTAAGCCAGGTCACGCCATCTAGTGGTCAATGGAAGTCACGCCACGCTACCCTTAACACGATTTTTTTAAGTTACCACACAAAACTCATATCTAGTCATATAAAAAAAATAGTAAATTAAAATCGCTTTAAAAATATGTCGAAAGCAACGAAATTATCACTTAATTGGTACAACCTACATACAATTGTATATAGTAGAAGTATAATATTGTAAAGATAATTATGTAAAGTTAGATATTTTAATCGATTTAATAACCCAGAAAAAAAACGTTATAACTATATATTTCCGAGGCTATAAATTAGATCGTATATCATTAGTAGGGGTCATAGTTCCTAACAACACCATCGAAACAATTGACTCATTTCCCGGAATAGCTATTGAATCATTACATTTTTAATGCAAACCTCGAAGCATTCAGTTCAGAGCGTTGAATGCACTCGATTCTGGTACACTTAAATAAAACATCTGTTTCACCTGACACGCGATGCCGCTACAAAGTTGAAACTAACTAGTTAATACGAGTACATAGACGTGTATAAAAGTTTTAGTTGATTAGCAAGTTATTGTAATTTATTTAGTAAGATTCTTTTGAATTAGTCCAGCCTCAGCTTTTAGCTAGGTACTATTCAAAGCAAAGTTATAATGGCGAATTCGAACCAATGACCTAATTTGGATGTCCAAGTCCTTTACTGTTGGACTATCTTTTTATAGAAGTAGGTGCAGGTCTAGCAGTAACCCTATAATAGCTACTGATCGCGCAGTGGTTCGGCCCTCTCGAGCACCCTCGAATCGGAATGCTAAACGTGTAATGAGTGACACCCCAAGCCGAGGTCCCTAGACTTGGAGGCTTATTCACTCCTAGGAGCATCTCCCGATGCGACCTAAGAGTTCGATGGCCTGTAACAATAATAAAATCCTGTAACAATAATAAAGTAATGGCCCGAGCCGAGGCTCCCGTGGGAGCCCTCGAGCTTAGTAATTCATAACGAGGTTTAGGCTAAGCGCCTTCTGCGCTCTGTCCCCTCAAACAAGGTGAATCTGTAAAGGCCTCTTAAAAGTCAACACTGAATTTTCAATCCCAAAAAAAAGGTCAGGCATTCTTATTCGAGCCACCTTACAGTGAGGACGTCTCTGGAACAACGTTACTCTGCCGGAAAATGTACGGACAATGTTACTCTGCTTGTTGGATATACGAAGCCTATCAGTTATCCACGAAGTTTTCTTTCCAAAATACAAAAATAAGTGACACCAGCAGTGCTGGTGTCACACTTTTAAAAACATGGAGATTCCTCCTCTGTTATATGCATATATTATAAATAATTATATAAACATTTCTCTCGAACCACTTAGTCAAAATCAAAGAATACACGCGTATAGACAGCGGGAAGCGACTTTTATACAATGTAAAGAAGAAAAAATGTGAAGAAGAATATTTTAAACCCAAAATAAAGCCATTGAACTGTTAACGTTGTAAGCGAAATCGCTAAAGGTAAAAAAAAACTGTAGCGGTCGTGTCTAGATTCTGGTTGAAATAAAACCCCCTCGTTAGTATACAATGTGTGGCTCATTAGCAACCGTGGGCTCCAACAGGTTCGAGGCGTCGATGTTTTACGATTTCGAAATAGCCGCCCTAAAACTTGGCAACATTGATTTTTATAATCCAATCTAGTGACGTGAACTACGTCCTATCGATATTGAAATATCGAGAAGAACGTAAACTTAAATTACTATAAACTTTTTGTAATCAATAATGTTTCATATTTAATTGGTTGCCAAGATTCACAAGTTTATAAATAAAAACTTGCGTAACGCCTGTTTCCCCAAAGGGGTAGACAGAGGAGGACCTAGTAGCTTAAACAAATTCAATAAAAACTACCTTACTTTGGTTGTAATTAAACTTTTCTGGTATGTGCCTAGAACACAGGTTTCCCTTCATTTACTTTTAACTACTTATAAATACATTTGTGGCGATGACTTTGTTCACATCCACTGCGCATAATAGAGCTGCGTGCAAGACTGACACTTTTCATTCGATTGTCAGCAAGTTGAGAAACGAGAAGACGAATAATATAAGATCTTGATCTGTATACAATATTACCTTGTATATCGCTACATTGTTTTTTTACTCTCTGTTGCCAAATCAAATGGAACTCGGTAAGATGCGAAGACTAAAATTAATTTATCGATATATCCATTGAAGCGTAAATCCATCACTAATCCAATTGAGTTATTACAGTTTTCAAGTGCTTATAGAGCTGTATACTTTGCAGTTGTTATAAGCGATTTCCGTGTAAAGTAATAAACGATACCATACATAAGTCCCCTTGTTATATAAACATATGATTGAAACCAGAATAATTATGTATGAATTAAAAAATTTCCTGCTACAGGAGGTGAATAAATGACCAAAACAGCTTTCCTTCTTCAATTTTCTCTACGCTGTCTTAATGTATAAACATTTAAGAAACTTCGACTTTTCCATTAAGCCAAATTATAAGAAAGATATGAATGAACATAGCCTCATTCTCTGACTTAATAAAGTGACGCAAACAACTTATTTAGGCATTGACCAGAGGACGGTGAGACGGGAATTCCCGCAGCCGAGGGAATGCTGTCAATATTGAGACCGCTGCCCTGAATAACAACGGGCCTGAAGAGAGTTATTTGCATTTTTACGCCTTCGCCCTCGACTTGTAGTCGACCTCATCCGACATGGGAATGCGATAAGATCTAAGTTTTATAATTAAGATGACAATTCATCTCTTTTCTTAGCTTTCCTACATTGTTGAACATATAACATGGGTCATCATCGTTATTCAATAAGTTGCTCTGAAGGAAGATTTTTAGTTTAGTTAACTGATAGAGCACACATGAACAGGTTAAATCGGTGTGTAGAAGACGCAAGTGGAAAAAGTATTCTGAGTCTAAATCCAGTCTTCTTCCCCTTCTTATTTCTTTAAAAAAAAGGAAAGAATAGAAAAGGGAAGAGAATGGATAGGAAAATGACCTTTTCCTGTCTATCCCCTTCTCTGTAAAAGAGACAAGGCTAGGAGAGATATAAGTCATTATCTCTAGTTTTATTTCCAATCGAATATCCACATATAAGCTTAAAACAACCAATTTACAGGATAAATTAGCACATCTCGTTCGCTGGTAAAACGTCTAACTCAGTGTTGCTACTTTTATATTTTCGTTTGTAGAAATTCTATTGTAGCTCTTCCCGGCCAGACAATTTCAATTACCTACAGAGGCGGCGGCCGCTGATAAGTATAGGGCGGCCATTTATAATTCCCTTTTTTAAAACAGTCTATTAAGGTTTTACATTTTGTACTGTGTAAATGTGAAAGTACGAGATTTAAATCGTTTGAAATATGTTTTTTACGAATTAACAAAGATATGTTTAGTGGCTGATTTATTTGTATTGTATCAATTACGTGCTTTAATGATTTTAAGCTAATCTTTATTTTTAATAAATAATTCAAAAATTCTTATAAAACTTGATCCTAACAAAATCAAAACTTCGAGAAATGACACGTCAAATAGCAAATTATTTACAGTTTATACAAATCTTAGTGACGACATCACATTTAAAAGTGATAAAATACATGCAGAAAATTATCTTAAAATGTGTGTTGAGCATCAGACACATTACTAATTCAGTAACTATTTATGTGAGAGTAATAAATTTGGGGGAGCGATTGGGCATTTTGTTAACAGCGCTGTTAGCTCGCGGTAAAAATATTAAGAACTTTCAGGTCGCCTATAAATTTACTTAGCATCTTAGGAACAAGCGAAATAAATAAATTTACGACTTGGTCAGTCTCTTTATAAAAAGTCACTCTACCCTAAAAGTTATGAAATCAGCTGTATTATAATGTATCCATCAACATATCGTCACCGTTTCATATACACATTTCTTGAGTAACATCTTAAATTGCCTATGTTTAGTAAGTTGCTAATCTGATTTGGAAGTTCTACTGGGACGCCCCCTACCGACACTACCACTCACTTTTGCAACATAAATTTGTCTTTCAATTCTCTTTAAGCATCCTTTCACATGCCCAAACCAAAACCTAAGTAATTAGTAATATAGACAACCATTTTCAGCTTGTATTCAGTAGACGTAGTTTTATAAAATATTCAGTGCGTACTAAAACTCGCAAACATGTAATAAAGTGGGGGCGATAGCGGCTGCTTACGGCTCATTAATGACTTCAGTGGTACGTGGCAAGAATTCCTCCAACTAAGTACCTAACACTTTTTATTATCTATATGTTGAACTATATAAGTATAGTCTGTACACACTGGTCCAAATGAATACCCAAAATTTGTAAACAAACGCCACCTACCATGGTGACCTTTACACTTTTTATATTTTCTTCGATAATGTTTGTGGAAATCGTGGGATAAAATGAAGTGAAATATTTATACTTAGCTAATATTATAAAACTTATAGCTATCAAAAGGTCTAGAAGGATGTTTTTCCTGAAAGTTCTCTCTGCTAATTATAGTCCCTGTCTACTTCTGTAGACTACGGTCGGTATAAATATTATTTATTAAGGTTACATTTTCAACAAGAAAAAGCCTACATTGCTTTAAAGGCTTTTGCTAGAGGAAACAAGAGAAAAATAACTGTTTAAAAGGTTGTAAAAGGTTTTTGTTGTGCACTGTATCCCCGACTCAACAATTTGCTGGCTTTTTGTGGTGAGCGAAGGAAATTTGATTACAATAAAGTCATAGTACTTATTTTCCTTCAGCCTTCCATCTTAT
The DNA here is from genome assembly GCA_016277805.2 of Papilio aristodemus. Taxonomy (NCBI): domain Eukaryota; kingdom Metazoa; phylum Arthropoda; class Insecta; order Lepidoptera; family Papilionidae; genus Papilio; species Papilio aristodemus. Next base: position 749,243 of record JAABKM020000016.1, on the reverse strand, counting down.
TTATTACGAGATACATTTATTTTCATGAAAAGTTTCTATGGCTTTTAGAAAACAAGATATTTTATTCTTAGTTAACCAAAAAAAAGAACATAAGAACAAATTTGTCCTATTTCTTAAAATCTTTAATACAAATTAATTAATATAAATGAGAGAGAGAGAGACAGAGAGAGATAGTAAAAATTATATTTTAATTTTAAAAAAGTTTTTATAAAAAATATTTATTCAAACTTACAATAGACCATGTTTCTATTTCAAGTCAACAAATTCTTGGAACTGATATTTCTCGGAACTCTACCATCGACAACGATTGTTCTGTTTCATCTTTTCAAATACTGGAAATAGTATAGTTTAGTACGATGGGCTATATTAGTTTAGGAAACAAACTTATCTTTATAATGGCTCAGTTGATTTCAAACTGGGGGGGGGGGGGCTATTCCGGACTCCAATACCGAATTGTATTCCCGCCGTGCACACGGTTCACTTCTTCGAAAACAAATCTGCATAAGAACAATAACCGGCCGAAATGCAGCGCAAAGGGCGATTTGAGTAACGAGCACCCGGGCACTCACGGATAAGTGAAAACAAAGCCGGGTATCGGCCTGGCATTGTTATCCGGGCGAAATCCGCAAACAACCGCCAACAATGGTGCCCCCTATACAAGAGGGGGGGGATACTTTTCACGCGTGAAAACGGATTTGCTTGTGTGTTCTCTAAAGCTTGCGAGGTTGAAGATTAAGTGTTTTCCTTTTGACTATTATATTAATATAAATATAATTTCCATTTAGGCGCGAACTTTAGTAGTTATGTTATTTAGTATATGCATAGCAAAAAAAGTTCGAAAACTCTGATATACACGTCCTCATTTGAGTGTGCATTCAACTCTAATGGGAATGGACAATGCCAAGAGAGTTTTAGTTACACCAACATATACAATAGCCTTCATATAGTGAAAAAAATATGTACACTTGTGAAAAACGTCGTTATGTTTTTAAATAAAAAAAACATCTTCAGGTACGATGGGTACAGAAAAGATATGGCCGAGCTATGTTAAAATATTAAGTCACTAAAGCTGCTAAAATTTATTAAGCTAAAACCACTGAAAGCTAAAAGTTTTAATTAGATTTTTTTAATGGAACCACACAAAAGCTTTCCCCTTAAACGATGCCTGTGTTATGAAGTATACTTTATTCTTTTCACTTTCCACTCTTTCAGTACCTGAAAATGAAAGTGGCGATGTTACCTTCACACCCCATTACTCGCACACAAGCTCATCCCCTCCACCATAATTAAAGGCAAATGATGTAACATCAGAGAACGGGACCCTTCAGACGTCGGTATTGAAATGATACGACACAAAGCCGTCTGCACTCTGTATTATTGCTGTATACAGAGTGTTTTAAATTTAAATTTTAGACAAAAATAAAATTATTTTTCTTTGTTACTTGTAATTACTACTTTTTTCTACGTAGTACAGGCCTATATCCCTTCTATTTTCTTTTCTACTCAACTCCTTTTGCCTCTGAACTGTTTTCCGCCTTTTACTATACAAAACAAGGTATGATATTTTAATATTTCTATAGAGTATAACATTCTACTTCACTCTTGGCTTCTGCGAGATCGTGGTATTTCACCGAGTCAAGTCAGCATATTCTTACAATTAATGGTATTAATTTAACTAACTATAATTTAATGAATATTGTGTTAAATTATTTTTATAGGTAAAATTTATATTTAAATTTAGTTTCAACCTGTATTCAGGTTCGCGCTGTCTATCACGCAGAGATGGTAGGCTGTGCGATGCATGCCTTGTGGCTTTGTTGCACTTTTAAAAAAGGCATCGCGGGAACAATGGGCGGCGCTCAGGTACATGTCCCGTCTCAGACTGCGGCAATAACGTATTATGAGGCTTTCAGAGCCTTACGAGACACACGGTCGGGCTTTCACTTCTCCGACCAAAAATTATATTAAAATTAATAAATAAAAAAAAACACTAAAAATGTTCTTAATTATTCTTAAGAAGAAAATATGTCATTAGAAAGATGATAATGTAAATATATTACAAGACATATATTTTATTTAGAAAAACATATAGAAACCTACATAAAAATGTATTTTTTTACTATGTGTACTATTTTTAAGCATGTTAATAAAAAAAACAAAGTGTGTACAATACACTAATCTCCTTTTTTAAATCTGTTGAACTAGTTAATTTAAAAAGATATACAAAGTTGTTTTACAAGAAACAAAATAGTCGCTTTGACCGTGTGTCGCTTACAATCTCTCATCACGAACTTAACGCTGATTGTACTCAAGACGGCGACTTCGCGAATGGTTACCGCTAAATTGCAGTTTTGCGATAAGCAGAGGACATGGCCGCAGTATGAACAACGATCATAGCTACGAGAAAGCTATGAGAAATACAACCGTTCTATGCCATAATGACCGTCTAAGAGATTCTTCGAGCACGTTTTGTAAAATATTTCTTTACAAAAAAATTACTACAAATTTAATAAAGTATAATTTCTTATAGATTTTTTGATAAATAAAACAAACGAAGGTAGAATACAGAAAAAAATTATGATACAAAAGTCAGTGACACCTAAATTAAGGGTTGACCCAAACATATATCGATCAAAATCGTGACATACAACATATAGGGTTAACGTGAAAATTCATAACATTTTTTTAAACAAATAAACGGTTGATCACATAAAAAATAATTAACTGCTGTCCAATAGGTATCTACAATAAATCAGAACATTTCAGATGCGTTGCCATCCTTTAATGAAATAATAAATAGAAAAAAAAGATTTCTTTTCTTATCCACCCCATGTTCCGGCAACTCCTCTTTTCCTTTCTGTCCCATCATCATTACCAATATATTCAAGATTACATTTGACGATTTATAAAATATTCAAGACAGTAAAAATCTTTTAGCTCAGTTCGTATCGTGATTGAATTTATAGCAAATAAATTAATAACGTCACAACAGTAAAATCGCGTACATTTGAGATGATATTAAATGACAGTAACATGGATTTACACTCAAGATTTTTCTTCAGAAAAATATGTTAAATTCCAGACAGTTCGTCATTCCTTTTATATATATAAAAAAATCTCACGCCCGTATTCCATGAAAGAGTAAGCAGAGGTGCAACTAGTGCACCCACATATCGCCTTATGTTTTTCCGTCCCATATTGTTATAGGCGGCGGTCCTTTTGTACAATTTCGTAATTAGTAGGTGATAATAAAATGTTATTTCACTTCACCCCTCTAGGTGTTGGGTCTGATATATACTTAAAGAAGAATCAATATTAAAGGAGCACAGTCTTAGAAAACCTACGAGACATTTTCTTACAAACTCAAATAATGACATTGTCTCGCGTCTACGTTCGAGACAAAACAAAAAGATGTTCCTAAGTTAACGTACAACTTTGTGAATATTTTACTCCACATCGTAGAAGTTAACAATTGTATGGTTTTGTTTGACGGCGTTAATTGTTAAAATATAACAGAATAAATGTTCATAAAAGTAAACAGCTAATTCTAAACAGTCTAAAGTTTTCGTCGTAAATCTTGTGCGTTTTGTTTCACTCACTTGTTCGGCGACGGGCGGACTTTTCTTTTTAAACTTATTGTGAAAGCCAAACATTTCCTCCAAGATACGTTTCTTGAATTTCAAATGCACGAACAACTTCTTTTCGAAAAGTGTTAAGGAAACATAAAATAGTAATTACCAAAATGTTGCCACTATCAGAAATAACATATTTAACACATATTAATTACATGCTAAATATAATATAAAACTCGTAAAAAAAATATAACACATATAAATAAAATATCATCAGACGTAAAGTAAAATTACTATGATTAGTAGAATTACTTGACGTCTGTCTTCTGTGAGATCGTGGTTTTTAACTGGTCAAGCTAGCCTAGGCCTATAGAGTTCAGTCAGTCGTCAGTCTCATTCTATTAGCGATATTGCTAGTAAAATGTCCAAAATGAGTGACGCTGATTTTAGACATTCGACCACGTAACAATTCTAAAATCTGTCAGTACCATTTTAGAGTTTTCTACAAACGATATTTTTAATCGAATTTGACTTTATTTAGGCGTACTGTTTAGTAATATCAATAGAGAAAAAAAAACTACATTAAATGTGTTACGAATCAGCAATAAACTTAGTAAGAATATAAAATACGATCCTACATGATTACTTGCAAAGAAAAAGGACATAAATTTTCTCATTATAAAAATAAAGCCTACATGCTTTAATATCGTAAATATTTACTTTAGCCATTTAACTTCTCCGAGAGGAAAAACGCCATTATAACCCTAGACTAATCTTGTAGAGTGCTCTACTTTGTTATGAAAATGTTGACTACATTTATATTACGAAGGTATTACACGCAATGGCAGCGTTCAGATCGCTTTATATATTTACACCTACTATAAATTACAGGCTAGGCACTTGACTAGTTTATTATATATTAGCTATGCTACACGGTTTCACTCGCCGTGTTGTTTAATTAAAATCATATAAGTAAAGAAGGGTCAATAGCCTATTGGTTAAGGATGCGGCCTACGAGACTTGTACAACATGGCCGTGGGTTCGATCTCACATACGTCTACTGTCGTGAACCATATCCTAATACATTACTCAAATTTAGTTGAAATTTTTTAAAAGAGATATTAGTAAATTATTTCATAATCTGATAATATTTAAAAAAATCTGAAAAAGTTCTAAAGAATTAAAAGTATATAAGCGTTAAAAGATTTTGAAAATTCTTCTCTTGGTACCCATCCCCATTCCACAAAGGCTTTCTAGAAATATTCTGTTTTTAACGGCATTTATTTACAAAAATATATAACAATTATTTATTAAATGCTTTTTCGTTACGTGCAAACAAATGTATTTTTTTAAATTAAGGTTTTATTCCTTAAAATTAAATTCATTTAGTTGATAGCAATAAAACTCTTGAATTGTGAACGTACGTATTTCTTTGCTTGCGTTCTTACACAATGCATTCGCTTCAAGTGGCTTTCTGTAAGAAATAAAAGGGAGTCTAAAGTGGGCGGTGGTATTGGCCACTTTCGCACCGTACATTTTTTTCCCGGAAAATAAGTTGCGAAAGAGATACTTAGCTTCACAGTACATTTAGTTTATATTACAGTTTATTCAGATTAAAAACTTAACTGCACTTTTAGCGTAATATACGCATTTTACGACGTATGCAGAAATAAATAAAAAGGACAGTTTTAAATATATATATGGAGTGGTATGGATAGGGATAGAAAAGATGGAATGCGATTAAAAGTTGCAATTTCTGTCTTTTCTAATTAAGTTACAATACAACATTTTTTTTAATTAGGTGCGAGTTCAAAAGAACTTAACCGTAAATCCTAATATTTGAATATAAAATTATATTAAAAATTTTTAGTATATGTGCATAAAAAACATACTTCATTCGGGTGTTTCCCGAAGGGGTAGGCAGGCGTGCACTCACTTTTTGTAGTTTTTTCGTCCCATTATGTAGACAACAAGCCTTTCGCCATATCGGACATAAATTCCAAATTCCGGGCAGATAACAAAAACAACCATATCTCACGCTTGTATTCCCCGAAGAGGTAGGCAGAGGTGCAATTTAGTGCACCCACATTTCGCCATATGTCTTTCCGTCCCATAATGTGATAGGGGGCGAGCCTATTGCAGATTACGAGTTGAAAAAAAACCATTGCAGCCATAGCATAATACAACTATAATCTAGTTCTTCAGATACAATGAAAATTTTACATATCAGTGTCCTTAGATAAGAGAAAACTTAAACAACTTTCAGCCGACTTAAATCTTGAAAAACTATTTGTCGAATACCAGTACTGGATAAAATCAATGCGAGCTCTACGAGAGATTACTGCACAATATTCTAAAACCAAATCCGGAATTCTTCACTTCATTGAGTCCCGTGTTCATATTCAGCGCGACTAGTGCGGTCGCTTTGTATGTGAGGTGACGTTGTGTTGTGGTGTGGCCACACTGCAAGCGATCTACTACAGAAAAATAATTTTATAACATATAACCTCATGTAGAAGAGGAGATATAAAAATACAGTCAGTTATATAACTGACTGTATTTTTACCATAATATTAACTTTGTCATTTAGGGGACAAATAATAATATCACAGGAGATCAAAACAAAATATAGAGGCGTGTGAAAAAAATTATACATCATTTTGGATCAGGATTGGCACGATACTGAGACTAAACATATATTTTTTTTCATTAGCACTATTAATTTATATATAATTAATCTATTGCTTATATATCTATTTAACTATTTATCCCTGGGAAAACACGGCTGAGTTTTTCTTTTTTCTAAAATGTAAAAAGTTATTTTTTTTAATGACCCGTTAATTTTGAAAGTAAGTATTACTGTCCCATTAGGGTCAATCGGTTGAATTAGAAATTACCTTGTTTTTTTTTATTAGCAGTACTGTTCAATACACGCCATTTATTTGTAGGTGTTAGTGATCATATTAATAACAAAATAAATTAAACATCTGTGGCGTAAATTTAACATCTGTGGCGCCACACGTTACAACTAGAATCACATCGACTGTCTACACACGTCGCTATGCAGTTTAACTCGATTGATGACGTCACTGCGTCCCTTTCATTGCCACAGGCACTATGTTACACTTATCGGGTATTTCACAATACAGTATACGTTATAAATGAAGTTATTTTCAGAGATATTTATCATTTAGTCCATAAATGACGTCCCAAAAAGACATATTAATCAGAAAAGTAACATAGTAACGAAAACGTTATTAAAATGTAAATATTTATGAAGCGGGAGCCAGGAGCGCATCAAATGAACATTTGTAACCTCTGCCCACTCCCCTCGGTCACGAGCGTGAGCATATTCATAAAATCATCTAATATTTGATCATCAACCTTTAGAGAGCTACAAACATTATAAAATGCACGAACGCAATAGAAACTCAGCAACAAAACTGTAACATGGATGGAGTCATTTGTACGCGTCGTTCAGGATTCGATACGAGGCCTAAGAATTTGAAGTCGGTCCATCAGTTCTGTTAACGTGCAATCTATTAAACGTATACATCTATTGCTGAGCTTACAGTTCGGTGATATTGCTCGGTTTATACACCGCAGGTAATGCATGCAATACAATGAATCAATTTACTCCCGTCATTTTTTTTATGAACTAATACTTGTTTCATAAATGTTTTGTATCCTTAACCCAAGGTAAAGGTTGTTATAAATGTTAGTAGCCTTTTTATTTAATTGAGTCGCGTCGCCACCTTCCATCGTTAAAATTTGCATAAAAATTCACATACATTTTTCATTTTCAATTCAATCGCTACTATATCCAAAAAGGTACGCAACAAAGCCAAAGCTACGTGATAAATTGGAGTCGGAAAAGTCCTCAGCGCTGAGGTAGAGGTCCAACATTGATTTACGTGTCGACTATTCATTGCGTAATTGCAGAGTTAAAACGCAACCCGTACAGAAGTGCCGGCATTATTCAGCATACGAACGAGGAAAAGTATTCTATATTATATTATGTTATATTATATTATATATGTTATTTGATATCACATACACAGATTTCATTTAGACTCAAAACTTACCAAGCATCTGTAAATTGAAATATTAGTTTGGCGGTAAAAACAAAACTACAATGTGAAGTTTGTTTAAATATACATAAATACGTAAAATTATTAAGTCATTATCATTTTTAATAATAACGACTATAATGAAAAAAATAATATTGGGTTTTTTCAATTTGATATCAGCCCGGAGTTTGAGATTTGTGCCTGATATGACGATAGGCTCACTCCACACATTATGGGACGGAAAAACATATGGCGAAATGTCGGTGTACTAATTGCACCTCTGCCTATCCCTTTAGGGAATACAGGCGTGAGATATGTTTCGTTCTATTAACACAAGACTATTTGTGTCATTGACAATAATAAGATAGAAATCACTTTAAAGAAATTTAGGTAATAGAACGATCTGTAACTGTGTATAGTAGGTGCAAAATGGCTTGAAATCTTAGCCGTGACCTGATATATGAAAAAAAATTCTAAAAAATATTCCATCTTTCGTGATATACGTTCATAATCTAAGATGAATGTGTTCTTAATTCAAGAAACAACGCGGAGCACTCAGCGGGATTAGTCTAGCGCTGTATAACATTTTTATGTAGGTGAAAATTAAAGGGCAAAAGTATTAAATAACAATATTAAAATTCTT
>JAABKM020000016.1:625902-637229 GCA_016277805.2 Papilio aristodemus | reverse complement strand
AAAGAGGTCAAAGGTCAATGGAAAGGAAAAGGGGATAGATAAACTTGTGTGTGCCAAGATCGTACCAAAGTGAAATTCACAATCTTTACCTACCTCTTTGGGTTACAAGCGTGAGCGTACATTTCATTTATTTATCTTATATTTATTTTTATATAAACATTGTTCCAGGTGGCAGCCATAAAGACGGAGAAAAAGGCGCGGGAGCAGAAACGGCGGAACAAGACGCTGGAGTCGCGGCGCGCGCTCGCCAACGTGCGCGTCGTGCAGAACAACCTCGTGTTCGTCGTCGGCCTGCCCGTGCGGCTCGCCGACCCGGAGGTACACGTCACATCCCGTACATACGAACAAACAGTACACGCGACTGCGACAATGGTACTGACCTGATGGACTAGAGCCTGTAGAAAGTCACATTCGATTAGTGATATCGCGAAAAGTCAAAAATATAAGAAATTGATAGAGATAGACGGACAGTGAACCAGAGGACTCTGACATTTCTAGACTTTGGCAACAGGGCCTGCTGAGAGTCGTCGATGCCTGATGTCTCTCACTTTTGTCAACAAGTCGGACATCGTACGTATACCGCATTGGCAGTTGAATGTGGGAGAGTTGCTTATGGCCAAACCGTAGACGTGTACAATATAGGTAAATCCTACTTTTGGTTATATTTAAATGAACTGTTTGTTCGCAGATTCTAAAGCGGCAAGAGTACTTTGGCAAATATGGAAAAATTCACAAAGTAGTCATAAACCAAAGTACAGCGTATGCAGGGTCACAGGTGAGTACAGATTGTTGATGTCATACAATTGTTTTGACTGTTCATGCCGAAATAGGTTAATTAATTAAACAGTTTATTCATCACCAATAAGGTCTATTTTTATATTAAATTAATTTAGAAATATTTGGGCTATAGTTACGTAAAATATTATATTACTGGCAAATGTTGTTTTAATTGAATTTAAAGTCGACTAAAGCTTATAATGGCTTAAATAATATTTGGTAAATCGTGGTATTTCCAAGGTTCACTTAGATTAGATCACATATGAATATCGTGCTGTGTGTCGGAGCAGGGTCCGTCGGCGTCTGCGTACGTGACGTACGTGACGTCAGCGGACGCGCTGCGCGCCATCCAGGGCGTCAACAACGTGACGCTGGACGGGCGCGTGCTGAAGGGCTCGCTCGGCACCACCAAGTACTGCGCCAACTTCATGAAGAACCAGCCCTGCCCCAAGTCAGACTGCATGTATTTACACGAACTAGGTGAGAGGACATTGTTTGTTTTTATATAGATTTTTAATTACAAATTCGGACTTTTTTTATAAACCATTTTAGATGTTGACGTTTCAAATTGTAGTGGAATCGTCCGAGTTTTATTTAAAATAAATCAATACTACGAATGAATACCATAGTGATATTGAGTACGGGGAAATACTTGACATATGAAACTAGTTTATAGAAAGTGTATTAGAATGACCTGTTGCAGGTGATCCAAACGCATCGTTCACGAAGGAGGAGATGCACGCGGGCCTGCACCAGGTGTACGAGCGGCGGCTGCACAACCAGCTGCTGCAGGCGCAGCGCGACAAGCCCGACGACAAGAACTGCCAGAGCACAGGTAACGCGCGACGCCACACTCACGTTATACGACGTCCTCAGCGCATGGCAAGTTACAGCAGACTACATCCTCACTACACTCACATCATGCGCAAATTATTAATGGACTACACTCGACACGGTCTACACGCACTGTGACCTAATGACACCGTCACAAGCACTTCACATTGGGGAAAAACTAATTGTGTGGACTAAATCTCTCTTTAACAATATTAGGTAAGAAAAGCGTTAGAATAATATAATTTAGTAGATGAGACCAATTCAGTAAAATCTTAATATCCATTGATGGTTCTGAATTAAATAATTAAAGTATTTTGATAATCTTTCAGGTAATTCTAGTACGAATGCAGAAAAAGGCAATTCAAAAGATGGTAAGTTTTGTCACCGAGGAAAGTAAAGTAACAGACTATTATGTTAGATTCAAAAATATAACATAGCTATGTTTGTCGCAGGTAATCCGACAAACACAACACCGACACCGATTGTCACATCGTCAAATATTAACATAGTCACTACGTCTAAGTAAGTATAGCGCAATAAGTGGATGGTAATATTTGTTGGTACAAGTCACCATTTGCGTGTACGGTGGTACCACTTCAATTGAACACTGCGAATAATGCCAAACCCGTTCCAGCTTTACTTGAGTACATAGACAAATAAGAAAACTGATATATTCGCTCATCGGAGACTTTATCAAGTCGCAGAGTACAGGAACACTGTAATATTAAGTGTGTCTTATAGGGATGTTGTAATAACTGCACAAGGCTTATTAACACCTATAATGTTGAAATACAAAATGCTTCTTACTATATGTTATTAAAGATCCCAATAGCCTAATGCTTAAGTGTACGGACTGCGAAATATACACAACTTGATTGTGATTTCGAATCCTCCATTCAAAAGTCCTAATCCAAAGCTAAAGTTTTGTTCAAATTTACTAAATAAGACGGCTTTAGGTTAAAAACTGGTTTTATGCTTCCATTTTATAAGGGTAATATTTTAAAGACCTAAATACCATTCCATGTATCAGCGTTAAACAAATTGGAGGCACAAGAAATACATACTTTGTTTCGTTCGTTCCAGATCGAAAAAAGAAACGGCAAATAGTAATGGTAAAGACTTCAGTAGCAATGGGGTGGGCAGCAACGGTAACAGCAAAGAGGCGTGGCCCAGCCTTGGGTCCTCGCCTCCTTCCGACAGCCCAGCCAGGAAACAGCCTAGTCCAAAACCACAACAGTCTACAGGTGAGCATGGTTGTATATATTGTATGACATCTTGATTATCTAAATTGAATAGATATCAATACTAAAAACTGACATACCGTGGTATGACTTTAAATCTATTTCATTCGTTGGGTGTAATGAAGGTTTTCTAACGTTTCCTTCCCTTAGACTTTAAGACCAGTAAAGATTCTTTTTAATAGTAATATATTGGCTATATTTGCTTTTTATATCTGACTAAATATTCTTTTTCTATTATTACAGTTAAGTTACAAGAAAACGGCACGTCAGAATCATCCAGTCCCACGCAGCAACAAACACAACAGACGTCTCAAACGAAAAACAACAAAGAGAATCACACGGATACCAAAACGAACAGATCCCACAAAGAAATCACAAACGGCCAAAGCAAGAAGAGTAAATCAGAAAACAAATCGAAACAGAAGAATAGCAACAACACCAACAACAACAACACCAACACCAACAACAGTAACAGCAGTAGCAGTAGCAACAGTAACAGCAGCAGCAGCAACAGCAACAACAGCAGCAACAGCAATAGCAACAGCAACAGCATTAGTTACGAAGTGACAGAACAAGAAACAGCTGAAAGTTCACAACAAGTATTCAACAGCACAGAGAACCACACAAGTTCAGTGTTTGAAAGTGATACGCAACAGAGTTACCTGACAAACGAACTAGATGAATTAGAATCAGATAGACATAGCCTGTTAGAAAACCACGATCTCCTAGACAACAGCGACCACAGCCTATTGGACGAGGACAACACGCACAGCCTGTTGAACGACGCCAACAATGTGGTAGTGATGATGCAGACACATAGAGAAATGCTCGCCGGGCTGGTCGACAACAATCATATACTGGCCCACAGTATGAAGTCGCCCCTGGTCAATGGTTACGGACTACTAGACAGGGAGGCGGTGAATTATTTAGGTAGCGACAGACAGATTAGCCAAATGAACCACGGTATGATGGACCAGAACGAATTGATGCTGCACGAACAACGGAGCCACAATGAAATGCTCATGAGAAATGAAATGTTGGCGAGACAACACAGTGCTATGGTTGAACAGAAACATTATATGCCCACGTCCAGTATAGGACTCGAGACTGCTAGTGAATTATTAGGTAAAACTTCTATACACCTCACATCTTTTCAAACTTCCATACGTTACTATTGAAATCATTACAAATATATTCCCTTCCTCATTGGTTATTAAAATCCGATAAATTACCATACAACCTTAAATAGAATACTACTCTTGAATATACAAGATAAAATAAAGTTACTAAATACTTTTTTTTTCTTGCAGGTGCTAATTTTCATCAAAATCACAATATGCTTCCACCATTCGGCATGCGTATAGACAATTCAATGGTTACAAACACAATGGGCAGCGGCAATTCGATATCGGCTAATTCCTTATCGTCCAACTCAATCCCCGGCAGCTCGCTGAACTCGATGGGCGGGTACCTGCTGCAACACCAACAGCTGTTACCACAGAACCAGCCTCAGATGACACAGAATAATCTTGTTAATGGATTTGATACACCACAGTCTGCGGTATGGATACACTTTTCTCTAGGTTATTTTTGTTTGGACTTAGCAAAGCCTTTGATCGTTTCTACTACAGTGCGATAATAGGATTGCTTATTTACTATGAATTTAAATATATTTCTTTTATCTCACGTTAATAATAACATCGATTTAATACTATTGTATTATAAGAGTTTTATTTTAAATTGATGGAAATAATTTATGGTGTTCCTCAAGGTGTCATCCTAAGTCCTCATCTTACCTTATTGAATCGCGAATAGCCTAACATCGTTAAGGGTACAGATTGTTGTGCTGAATCATATCCTAGCTTTTTCAAGTTCAGTTGGAATTGTTACAAGTCGATGATTTCACAATCTTATAATATTCTACTTGATATAGAGCGAGGGTCGGTATATGGCGGATAACATGGACAAGTTCTTCACGGACTTCCACAAGGCTCAGCAGATGCGGCAGATGGTGACGCGCGACGTGGACGAGCGCCGCTACGTGCACGAGGCGCGCCCGCCGCCGCACGCGCTCTCCCCGCTCTCCCCGCACTACCCGCACAACATGCTCAGCGCGGAGCGACTCGAGATGGAACACAAGCAAAGGTATATAGCAATAACATTTCTGATAAAAATCCATGGAAATTAGATTTTATGGAGTTTTTCTTGGAGATATGTAATAGGTGTTGATGATAAAATCTATTTAATATAGATATGGCAGCAGGTGACAGGGAGAATTTACTAAAATCATTCAGACTTGTGTAGAGTTAGGTTAAATCATTCTGCTTATGATCTTGTATTCATAACTTTCGTAACAGATCCTTAAAAAAACATGCCATTTCTTTAATAATATAGAATGTTTTGACGTGTCATTTACAGGTTGAACAACGTGCGCGTCAACGAGAACTGCGGCGGGCGCGCGGCGGGCGACGGCGACGACGACCTGGACTTTGATCCCTTCAAAGAGACGCAGAAGGCGCTCGCAGAGATGATGGAGACGGAGATGATGCTCAACACCATCTCCAGCGGGTATTTATTCCTTTATAGTATCCCATTCGATACTTGTTCAAATTTTAATATCACTATTTTACCTTTTTCTTTATTAGCTCGGCTCCTAAAGGATACAGCGTGATGTTAAATCATTTATAACTCACGCCTGCATACCCCGAAGGGGTAGGCAGAGGTGCAACTAGTGCACCCACATTTCGCCATATGTTTTTCCGTCCCACAATGTGACAGGGGGCGAGCCTATCGCCATATCGGGCACAAATTCCAAATGTATACAAATTCATTTATAACTCTCCTTAATAATTGGGGTGTCAAATGCAAAAAGAATTTATGAAATCTGTTTAATCGTTTCTGTGATTAACGCGGTTACATAATTTAAAATGTATATTGTTATTCAGAGACAACATGGACCGCGTGCATCGTTCTAGAATCGCGCCGCCGCCCGGTTTCGGCCACATGGCCAACGTCAATGCCTTCGGAATGGGAGTACCGCCCCACCATCAGCCGCTTCAAGGTAAACTTGACTGGACGTAAAATAAACATATACTGTGAATATACTCTCATGCCGACATCTTATAACTTTGGACATATATTAAAAAATGAAGGAACAAAAAGAAATACCCGAAAAAATCAACGAGAAAAGTTTTTTAAATGAAGTTTTTGGATTCAGTCAGACACAGGTACTCTTAATGACAAGATCAAGCTCAAACTTTATTAAAAAAAGTTCTATGGTAGAAAATTTTAAGTTTATTTTTAAATGGCTTCAATAAGTTATTGTAAATTCGTTTTAAATATGTTCTATCGTGTCTCAGTTCTGATATTTTTATTTTTAAATGTATCTAATGTCGCAGGTTACAACTCAAACAGCGCACAGAACGTGTTCTCGGACTGGACGCAGATGGACCCGGCGATAATGTCCACGTCGGTCAGCTTCGGCAAGCAGGCGCAGCCCCAGCCCCAGCCCCAGCCCCAGCCCCAGCCCGGCCTCACGCCGCAGCAGCAGGAACTCTTCGCTAAGTTCAACCAGCTCAATGTACAACCCAATGGCATCTCTAAGCACCAGGTTTGTTCTTTATAGTATTCTGCAAAATTGAGCTTCTTAAAAGAACAAAGTTTGGTGTCATGCTATCCTTATTCTTTTTACAGATGTCAGGTGCAGCGCAACAGTGGGGCGGCGGCAAGCTGTGGGGCGCGTACAGCATGCCCATCCCGCCGGGCTTCGCCCCCACGCCCGCGCCGCAGCACCCCGCCGAGTGCATCGACGCCAAGTAGCGCGGCCGCACAGCGCCATCCCCACGACAGCCACGCCCGCGCCCCTCGACCGGCGGAAATTATATTTTCTATCAGTTAAAACATTTATTATCTCTATTCTTCCGTTGGTGACGTGATCGATAAATCTTTGTATTAAGAGAGCATATTTTAAACGAGAGAAATATGATAACAAAAAGGAATTTGTAAAATAAATTAACCTATTTGTTTTATTTTAAAAAAATGTTGAATTTTTCTTTATTTTTTTTATATTTACACAATGTCGGCTCGACGTGACCCCTTAGCAACTGTATCTTATCATATTTCTTAACGGGGTAATGTTTCGTTTCTCAAAATATATGTATATTCGTTGTATTATTATAACTTAGTGTCATATTCCTGTTGAAATGAAATTATTTTTTTTTCTATACATATATAAATGAAATGCCAATAACGAGGTTCCATTTTGTACCTTAATGAGCTATTATCAATGAACATCATTAAAATTGAGGAATTATTGTCCATTCTTTTAATGAAATACACCTCTTACATGAAATCTCATCGACAACCGAAATAAATCATGATTTCCTTTACTCCAATGTATCCCACACCTATACTTTTACGGTTAATTCTTCGAAGAAACTATTTAAAAAAAAAGTTTCTTTATTACTGGCCGTTTGAAACAAAACAAAAAAAAAATATAGCTAAAACATTGTATTGATTCCAGAAGAGATTAAAAAATTACATTACTATACACGCCCATCGAAAACCAAACGGCATAATTTTTACATGATCTTATAGCGTCATTTCTTGCCATCAATATATCCTCTAGGGTCGGGTCCATCCCACGGGACCACAGTACCATCGTGCCAGATGTATTGACCGCCGCTCTCCGACTCTAACACTTTGACCACAACTTTAGCAGCTTGCTCCGGCGTGGTGTTGCCCGCACCTCGCGTCATATCTGACATAACGTAGCCGGGATGTACGCAGTTCACTGTGATGCCTGCAAAACAAACCACATACAAAACTCATAATACATGAGGACGGTATATTTGAATAATGTATTGTTTGAATTAAACTAAAAACACCAAATAGATTGGTATCAGATTATGGCAGAAAAAATTCGTTCACATATGATATAAAGGTAAAAAAACTTTTTATAATTTGTAGTACCTTTGCAAGAGAGTCTCTTGTTCAACATAAATGTATAAGCATTCACGCCAACCTTCGATACGACGTAAGCCGAGTCACCCCATCCCTCTTCAATCTCCATGTTTTGTTTTACAGCTTCTAAATAATCTTTCATTAGCTTTTGCAGTTCTTTTAAAGTTAAATTTGGTGAACTAATTTTTTCTCTTAGCTTTTCTGACGGTATTCGTGACAAATGTCCAGAAGAACTGGATATATTAACAATTTTCCCGCCTTCAGCGATATATGGTAACATAGCTTCAGTGAAATTGACCAAAGCGGTAAAGTTTATAAGCATTGTTTGTTCCGCCTGAAAGTATTTTAGCTCTTTGGCATCTTTAAGAAACAGTATACCGGCATTGTTAATTAAAGTGTCAATATTTTGTTTTTTATTACAAATGTGATATGCAAATTTCACAATACTGTCCTCATTTCCTACATCCAATTGATGGTACTGTGGGTAATAACCTAGTTGTTTAATCTTTTCGCAGGCATCGATACCTCTCTTCTCATCTCGCGAAGTTAAATAAACTATTCCATCAAATTTATCACACAATTCTTGCACCAAAGCATAACCTAATCCTTTATTCGCACCAGTTACAACGGCCACTTTATTAAGACATTTTGTACGAAGTATCCTTAGAATTAATTTAATTATTTCTCAAATGTAACAAGTTCCAACGCAGAGTTAAAAATCTATAAATAGTAAAACTATTAAGAAAAAAAATATATCGTATATGCGATAAGACGTCAGGGTCACGACTAAGTAATTATGTTACTGTTATAATGTGTATTGTGTAGATGTAAAGTCTGTCGAATAGAAATTGATATTAAAAAAAAACGCGGCTAATTTAAAAAATAATAATTATAAAACCACATTTTAATGGAATACATACTTATATAAGTCCTCGCTAAAAGTGTACTAAGTTTAATTTTAATAATAATTAAAAGTTAAACTATAATATCATTACTTCCCGCCAAAGGAAAAATGACAATAGCGAACTATGATTGCTATTAGAAAAAAATCTTTGTTAAAAATGGAATATTGTTTTGTTCTTTTGGTATATTTATTGCGGTGTTGGAGTCAAAATATTGATATAAATAGAATCTACACTAAGTTAAATAAGTAAAAAAGTGGTTAAATTTTATAGAAATATTTTTTACTCTTTAAAGTTTATTTCGTAAACCATCTATTACGCCCATTAGTATTGTGTAAATTTTTCGTCTTTTTAAGTTAATATTTTGTTAATATTATGTCATGACATGTAATATGGGGTAAATAAAGCGATGTAATGGTATCACAGTGCAGTGGCGCGCCTTAGTGCAGCACGGGACCGGGATTTTGTGAGTGAGTCCATCGCGTATGAATTGTCGTGTGTCATTGCAAGTGGAAGTTTACATGTTTTTTCATTTTTTATCGTTAAAATTACCTTTAATTATCTAAGGTTGACATTTAAGTGATTATGTGTTATCATCACATGTGTCACCGTGGTGTATGATAAGCGTAAGTTATATGTTTATTCATTTGATCATGTCAGACGGTGTTACTAAAAAAAATATATAATACTTCTTATTAGAATATTTTTAAATATTTTAATTTCCTGTTGTTATAGTACTTTGAAATTCTATAATCAAAGTTTTATCGATACTTAAAGTAAATATACGAACAAACAATTAATTTATAAGGTTTAACAATTTTTGACATTGATAATAAGTTACAGTCAAATTTTGTAACGTAGACCGGTTTATGAAGTTTAAAGTTTGTTTTACTACATGGAATCTTATTAGAACCTTAGAGATGCTTTAACAAAAACAAATGAATTTAAAAATTATCTGCATATTTAGAGATAACGTAAAAAAATTTATATTAAATATTATTTTTTTTATTTTAATGACCACCTATCTTATGGAACATTAAGGTTCCAATGCGAAAATTAAATATAGAATATATTTATTTATGTTAAATATTTAAAAGTATTTAATGATGAAGTACATCAAAAGGAGGCAGTTTACATTTTTATGCCTTAACATGTTAACTTGCATGAATAAGGTGACCTTCAAATTAATATAACATAGCAAATAATATTATCAGAGTTAAATATATTTCCATATGTTTATATAAAAATCAATACATTCCTGTACGGAATTTTAGGACCTGTTTTGTAAGTTTTCTCTGAAAGACAATCTTAATGCATAACATTAAATCTAGACATTTTATTATGCAACTTAAACACATTTGTACTACCCTCATCTAGAACTAATATTTTACTAAACTTTGTATAAATAAACAACAAAACAAATTTTCTCATAAGCATTTTTAAACCAATGACCAGATTTTGATGAAACATATATCTGAAGATGTCTGCCGGGGTCACTGGCCCAAAAAATCTTTACAAAATGTGTTTTTGTTTTCAATAAAACTATTTATGGAAAACTTTGATGTGATTTTGTCATATTTGAAAAGACTTCAATAAATCATGTGCAACCAGTTTTTCTTATGTGGGAATAGGCTTGTCCATATATCATGGAACACCAAAACATATAGCTAAATGTATCTGTTGCACTTCTGCTTACCCTTTGAGCACAGATGTGAGGTATGAAACATAAGCTGGACATATGCTAGTGTTTTATATAGAAGTAATGTTCATTGAGGTAATATGACAATGAAAATTGTCATGCTTGAATTGAAAATACTGTATCATATATCACTTTGTATGTAATATTAACTGAGCTAGAAGTTATCAAGCAGAACTTGACCTTATGAAATATATTAAATATTCATATGGAGTCTGGAAATAAATGAGTCAAAGAATTGTTTTACTACACACAGAATATGGGTACATTTGCAAATTTTTATTTTTTGTATGGAAATGAAATTTGCTTTTTTTATAATAGTTCATATCTTTTGGATTATTGTATCTTAAAATAGATATTAAAAGATTAGTAGAAGTAGGATGATATTTAGAAGGCTTAAACTCCCTAAATGTAGGCTTAAATATAGTAAAAACTGGCTAAAACATTTAATTATAATTATAATTATCAAGTTCAATTTAATATGATAAAAGTCCAAGAATTTTGGGGGCATAAGCCCCTTCACCACCTGTGAGCCTCCAATAATATGTAACATCTGGCATTTTAAATACTTGTTCACATCTTTGTACGCAATTTGTCAATACGTTGGCCAAATGTTTTGCGCACAATCATGTCGACGGCTCAATCTCGCCGCGTCCGGCCCGATTGCTCGCCCGATCCTAATTGCTCTAATGATTCCGTTGTATGCGCGCGCGCCGTCTGTTCGGTCTAATTAATTGTTTCCATTGCTTCTAACGAGCCGGTTCCCGTGAGATATCTATCAATTTTTCTATTGCCTTCGATATTGTATTTATTGACCATTTTAATTGTACTTGAGCACTTGTGACACCATTTTTTTTATTTTCATTTATGATATAATAAAACTTCGTAAAGATTGAACAAATTGCCTAATGTCAA
>JAABKM020000016.1:25279-36047 GCA_016277805.2 Papilio aristodemus | reverse complement strand
TTTACATGTCTAATATGCAAGTAAAACTTCGTAAATCCTCCCTAAATGGATCACTGAGTTATTGCTGACTTAAGAGGAAGTTATTTCTTGCAGTTAAGGGATTTTATTGCTCCATAAATTCGTTCACTATGTGTGCTCTAAGAAATGAATAAAGAAAGAATCCTTGCCAGTATATGGATTATACATATTTCATTCAGTAGCCGAGCTCTGTTCGTATGTGCATATTATCACAAGACATTCTTATACAACAAGGTATTCCAGCATATATCATAGTGTCAATTTATGACATTCGGAGTCAAATAAATAATTTAATATTTTGAATTCAAAACTCTATAAAGAAAGGAGAACAACAAAGCAGTATACAGCGTACTGAACGTGTCGACACTAAAAAGGGTATTGTAGTTAAATAGTCTCAAAATAAATGTTAGATAATTTGACGACATAATATCTTTAAATGCTTGGCGATGTAGTAACAAAACATTTGTTACGAGGCCATTAGGGGAACCGACAATTTGAACTAACGATGCTTTCAGCTTCAGGAAATTGAATTTGCTTCCAAAATGTATCCGGCTTGTATAGTCGCGCTCTTCGCTAACAAACAAACTATAATCAATTATTAATTATTGGTATGAAATTGTGTGTTGTTAAGATCAAATTCATCGGCTGTACTGCTGAATACATCATTACTATGTAAACATAATGAAATATGGACTATAAATGTACTAAAGTCAGTAGAAATCCCTGCATGCATTGACAGAATACACAATACACTGTAAGAGAACATATAGGTATTTATTCTCCTGCATTTCGTCGAACGAATGGGGGTGTCTTCTGCCTCAATCTCTTACTCACTTCTGCCTCTTAATTTTCGTCCGTCTATATTTAGTTTTAATTAGTCCAAGTTAAGCACATAAATGTAAAGTCATCTCTCTACCATAAACATATTGTCTTCTTGATAATAAACAGTATATTCTGTTAACATTGATTTGTAAGTAAGCCATGAACTGTTCTTCGGTTTTATTTATAAGAGAGATCTTACAAAACAGTTGGCAAGAAGAGTGGAATGATAATTTTATTCCGTTCACGAGTTAACAGCGGCCAGTGCGGCGAAAGGCGGGCGGGGGCGGTGGGGCGGGCGGGGGTAGAGACAAAGGCGACGCGAAATGAAAACTGTGCTTCTCGATTGAGTTCCACTATCTCCGCTGAATTCTATTAAAACGGACAAAGAAACTTATACAATAGATAAAGAAATCCTATCGAAGGATCTCTTTAAAATTTACTTAGATAGTTATCGACTCGACGAATCTCTTGAGATAGCCAGTATAATACTAACGTATCAGTTATTAGTGTTATTAGTGACGTATTTTTAATCCTTTTTATAAATGCTAAACCCACACTAACTTAAGGTAAGGTAAGTTAATAAATTATCTCACTGTAACTGTCTCCACACACTCCTGACGTGAAACATCCTCAATAAAGCAAACGTCAGTAAGTACAACACGGACGGACAAAGTGAAGTCTTTTCCTATACAAATCGGATTGAGAGCTGATAAGTGCTGTAACAAAAAACCTTCAGCACTCCACCGCACTCCACTGCCCTCCACAGTACTCCACGTCTCTCTTCGACTCTCCACTTGACAGTCGGCGACTGGACCCTCGCTATTTCAACATTATTTGTGTTTGTTTGACGTCACGTAAAGATAAGGTAACCAAATAGACGGGATTCTGTCTCAACTATAATACATACAATTAGGCATCAAAATTGAATGCCGTGTAATAAATTATGTTAGAACCTTTCATTACTAAATACTTTATAAATGTATAAAATGTTCAAATATTTGATACCCCGCCCGCGCCCCTCGCCCCGCAACCTGCGCCCTTCGCCCCGCGCAGGAAATTAAAAGTTGATAAAGTATTGTTGTGTTAGCCATTAGGCCTAACGATGTCATAAATTCCGTTCCGCATTTCCTACTCATCGTTAATATGTTTTCAATTTAATATTACCTTTAAATTAAAATGTGAATTTTACTAATTATTCTAATTGTTTATGACGTTTTTAAAAATATATAATAAAATGATAGATTCAATATAAGTGTTGTGTACGTACTCAAACACTATCCATGTGATCCATTCTTACTAAGTGGTAAAGGAAAACTCTTTATCACTTAGGAGGAAAGGATTAGAAGCTCACGCCGTTAAACGCAATAGAATTAACAAAGGTCTAATCTGATCTTTTCTCGTCCAATCCTCGAGGGAATTATATAATGGTTGTTTTTTTAAATATATAACAGTTAACAAATCTAAATACGGTTTGTCAAATTTTTAAAGAAACAGTTATTAATAAATGAAAATAAAAACGATTCACAAAGGATTTTTCTTTTTCTTTAACTTATTACATGTATAAATACGAATCTATGTCAAACAATTCGGTGGTTACGTAATCTGACCTCTAACTACTGTCGGTATCCAATAGGAGCAAAGTGAAATAATGATAGGAATGGCTGTCCGATATTCGTACAATCCCCGCGGTAAATCAATCACTAAGAAATCCATCGGAGATAGAAGAGGACGTTATTGAAACCGGTCTCGTATATTCTGATTGATATTTAGTTGTAAGGGACGGCGGCCGATCGGCCTCAATACATTAATTTGTACTACAAAAATAGAGGCAGGTAAGTACCCTTAGTACGCTCCCTCTCAAATCTTTTGTATTGGAGTGGTGCGGTGACCGCTGCACATATTATGAAACGCTTGTTTATTTTCCATTTCGTTATGAAGAAAAACGGAGTAAACAATACAACGATATTAACAGCAAAACAAAAATATGTCGTCCGTATGTGATGAATGAAAATTAGTTTGTGTCTAGACGGCCAGATGTTAAAAATTAACTCTTAAATTTATACTGAAACAAAGACAAAAAGTTTATGTTTGAACGGGCTAATACACACACATGTACAATATATTACTAATCAGATTTTAAAAAGCCTTCCCGGCCACTCACCCGTTAGAACGTAACTGGGCACTCCCCCTAAAGCCGAGAGCTGAGTGTCGAGTGTCGGCGCGCTCTCTGTACGACAGCGCTAATTAACAACTGCCAGGTGACGTTATGCGACCGCTTTGCGACATTGGACCCGTTGCTCTAGACGGGCGACGAAATGCGACCGATACATAATGCGCAACGGATAATGACGAAAATGTACACCACAAATACATGCAACTGAATTTTGTATTACCCCTTTTTCCGTTCACTCACGACTAGGGTTATTATCGAGGGTATAAATTTATTCAGCTTCGACTTTTAGAAAACCCGAGGTCCACTTGGAAGACGGAGACTACAATAATATGTAAGTAATAGTAGAAAGTTATAGCTAGTTATAAAAAGTAAATAAATATATGAAGTATAATAAAATAAATTAAAAGGAAGCAAAAAACATGACGAATATACATCTGTAAATTAAGGTTTTCATTTGGTATCGTTAGTAATACTTCAGCGTACAGCGACGTCGCCACTGGAAGTGATAATTCAGAGCGGCGCGAGCTGTCAGCCAGTATTAGGAAATGAAAAAAGTTCACTCATAAATGTCTCGCGCCGCAAGTTGTCGAAAGCTTTTGCGACGATTGAAAACTTTTTCAATAAAATTTCCACAAATTAAATTAAATTATAGCTACGATTTCGTTACGCGATGTATATTTTAGCGCACATTTTATTTCGCTGCGTAATTTATGTTGGTAAATTTTGTGAGCCACAAAAATATTTACAAATCAATTTTATGTTTTTTTTTTCTGTTATCCATATCTCTGATCTACTGCCGCCTATTAGTATCAGGGTGTATTGAATCTAGCAAATGAACAGGAATCGACGAGTCATAAGCTAGTTTCCGAAAATATTTTAGTAGACATTGGGAGACAGTTAATACATTTGCAGTGCGATTTGTGCCAGGATCGCGTCTATGGGAAATCGGTAAACTCTTCAGCCGTACACACAGAAACACAAACTTCAACTTCACAAATGTCCTGTGAAATTAAATATCGTTAGTCGCATATCTGTTTCGCTTTGAAGCGCACACGATGCGCAGACGAGCTTGCGGCAGAGGGCTCGAGTGGGGAACCATTAGCAGTATTGCAGGCGCTTACTCCCGGCAAAAATCGCTTTTTTCATTAGATATCTCTGTTTTGCTCTACTCTTTACAAAAAAATCTTAACCAGTGAATGCAATATTAATGCTTATAAACGGCTCGGAATATTTTTTCAGTATTTTAAAACTGAATACATAAAAGTTTTCTTGATATTATGTATGGAAAAAATACTACATGAGGTGTTTCTACGTGCTAATTACCATTACTGTTTTCGAGATTTTTTGTAGCTTATTTTAAGTATTGATTCTCAATCCAAATGTCAAAGTGTTTAGTATCTCGGATACACATATACAGCGGCCATATTATTAGTTGTCCTTTATAACTATAAATACGGCTAAAGTACATTCGAAAGTTTAAACTTTCGTGATTTCGTAATGTTAATAATTCATACTAGTTACGTATTACCTTCATACTTCATACGCGCGACTTTTGTCTTGTAAAAATATTGTACTCCTGTCTCGAGATTTTAGTTATTAATTTTGTTGGCTCTGTTGTGAAACCTTTGGAAATATATTATAACTGGAAATATATCAAAGGAATATTCGCGGCAGGTTGTTACGGAATTTTCTTTTCATCTTTGCCATCGAAAAGAACCATTTATGGTGTTTCTTATTTATTACTATTGAAATACACGGAGGGCGAAAAATGAGAATAAATATTTACTTAATTTTCATTGATCGTTTAATGTTGGTAATAAGCAACATTAACCTTACAATATACCAACCTCTTGGAAAAGGGGTTGCTATCTGAATGCCAACTTTAACACCGCACGCGCTTCTGTGACTTTTCATCATCTCTCCCACAGCGAGAGGAAAGATGTTACACATTAATATATATTATTGAATAATATGTGATATTTCAAACAAGTTTTTTTTTATTCTCTTTTGGGACTTTTTTCGGAGTAGATATTTTAAAGGATCTGTACAATAGTCTGTCCAGTATAAGGCACTTTACTGAACTAAGGACGTTTGAGTTTCAGAAGAAACAGTGTAAGGCTTGCCGGCATCATCTGTTGCTATTAAGAACAAAGCGAAAGTTAAACTAAAATTAGTGTTTAATGAACAGAGTGAGAGGAAAGTTAACATTTGTGTTGAAATTTTAAATGAGTAAAGTTTTAATACAACAGCGCGCTCGCTTCGAATGAAACTAAAATATATCTTCTGGCGACCGAGGAAATGCATAATGTATTATTTACATATATTTCAGTTTTGATGAAGCAGCGAGTGGCGCGGCAGCTGGGCTGCGGTAACGAGTCGCCAGTGACGCTAGTGACAAGTGTTGCTATGGTGACATTATAAGACAAGAACAACGAGGTCATGCTTTTTTATTTCAAGTAGTGGCCGGAGTTATCTTTTGGTATTATCTAATGATAGTATCCGGTGCCGTCGTCTCAATTTTATTTACGTAAATTTATTTAGTCTTCGTACCCGGCTTAAGACTTGTAAATTATTATCGTATCTATAAAAGGTTAAACGGTTTAAACATGCTTTTAAAGCTAAGTGAGGATCGGAACAATTGGAAGGCAAAGAAATTTGCAATAGCGTTAATGGACTCTAATCCCCGCTCGGCCGATGCATTACAATTTAAATCGGGTTTAAGAGAAAACGAGGTATTAACGCTCCCGCTAGGTGCTTTTAATTTTATCACTTAATCACTTTTTTGTATCTAAAAAAGTAGGGAGAGCTTCGTAACGTTGGTTTGTATACTGATTTCTATAATTTTGTTTGTAGTCTTTATTTGTTGTCAACACTCTGCATGGTTCAGATAATAACATCGTCTCATCATAATATTAGTTGGACGTAACTCATACGCAAAGTTTTGAGAAGTGGCTCCATGTTAATTTCGGGCTAACGTAATTTAAGTTTTCAGAATTTGAGATGTTTGCGGTCTGAACTCGGCGCACTAAACTACTCTCCTTAGGGATATGGAAAAGTTTACTTTAGTCGACAACATTTTCACGTCCAAGATAGTCGAAGATGCTTATTTTCACGGAAAAGGTTGCAAACGAGCAAGCGGTTTACCAGATATTAAGTAACCGCTAACCGCAGACATCTTCGACAGGCTTATGAATCGTAGAAAAGTCAACATACAGAAGATGGGTTATACATAAAAGGATATATTAATTTCGTGCATCTAGGAAAACTTGTGCACGCCACTACATTAACTCCTTGTTCTTTTTAATACAATAACTTATAATTTTTAAATATCTTCTCAAATTTTTTGTTTCAAAATGAAACTTTTTTGTCTCTTAGTTCTAGACGGTGAAGATGCCGCGGTAGCAGAAATAACTTAACCGAAGTTACTTAGCGAGTAGTTGACTAACATAAAACAATGAAGAATGTTCCTTCATCCCGCGACTAACTTGGGGACGGCAATAACAAAGTTTCTCAATTAAACTTCCACAACAATTAAAGCCGTAAACCAAAGTATTAAATACTATGTGGTCCGATGCTCGAGGAACTTTTACCGATTTATGGCCGCAAAACTATGAGTAAATTACTACTTCAAATGTCAAAATATAAACGATTTTTTTGTTTCTAAATTTTAAACCGATGGTTTTGTGTAACTAGATAATTTTCGAGGTCTGGTATATAGTAAGTTCAGGGCATTGATGCGTAGGACAACTAGCATTTGTAGTCCTATGTTCACATCTCCTAATAGTTTGATTTTATTTTTGGAATCAATAAATTAATATTTGACAAATACCAAATTATTCATTTCAAAACCGTTTCGGGATACATAGGCGTGTTTTTTATGTATTGTACAAGATTACATTCATAAAAGATTGCATATTTTTATTTCGTAAAACATGAAATCAATCACACATTGTCAAAATGTATTATTTAAACACATGTAACTCCTGAGAAGTCTGTCCTCGCAGACGTAGCGCCGCTCGTTAGCTGCAGACCGGGGATAAAACGCAAAGCGTTCGGGTATTTGCCGGATCACTTATCCGGAAAACATCCGTACGCTCAGCTAAATCTGTTAAGAACATTGTTTAAGGCCGACCGCAGGAATCAATCAATTATTTGATTAAATGTATTTATCGCTTCTAAGGATCATCGTAAATTATTTTAAAAAATAAAATGTTTTTAAAAATATTTATGAATGTTCATAAATTACGTACGATTTAAAACAATATTGTCACCAAAAAAACATTGTACCAATACAATGCTGTTCACTGAATTTTTGTCGGTCCCATGATGTGTTAGGGAGCGAGCCTATTGCTATAACATCGGACACTAATTCGAGACTCCGAGTTGATATCAATTTGAAAAGCACAGTATGACTTTCTCAACCTTAGACTCAAACCCGAATCCTTAGTAATGTAATGCAGACGTACCGTAATACAGCTGCGCCACCGAGCCACTTCAATTACTTTTAGTATAATATTTAGCGCCTTACGATAATGACGAAGGTATTAAATACTTGTCTTAAATTGGAACATGAGTTTTAACTGAGAACTAGAAATTCTTTGTGTCGCTCGCTAACTGAACGCAGTCAAATTTTATGACATTTCATTAAATAATTATCTTCTACTCTAATTATCGTTGTTGTAGACGCATCAAATTCCAAATCTATTACAAATTTCTCTGTATATTAAAGTGACATCTATTGTTAAGTATATTAAACTAATTTTAATATTCATATGTTATTATGCTTTTTTATATCATAAGGTTCAAACCAATAGCATGGCGTGATGTCATGTGATCTCTAGAGGAGCTGCAATTTCTAGTTTATCTTATAGAATTAAGTAGTTTTAAATTTACAAATTAAACCCACCTATTTTAACTGAAGTCAAACTTTAATATTCAGGTAACAGAATAAGGTGATGCCGCCATTAGGATGGGACAACGACTAAATAACACGGCTAAACTTTTAAACTGTGAGATCAGGCTCGAGGGACCCTTTCGGGACAAAATTATTTTCAACTTTAAACAGCTTTGTTTAATATTTGGTAATAGCTTCACAAATTACTTCTATAGTCAGTTAATCCTTTGTCGACAGTTAGCCGGCCTCGAGTCCGACTCCAGTTTATATGACGTCACAAAACTCGTGTTTATTTTGTGCATTAATTACATCGCTACAACTAGTACATTTACACCCGTCGTTTCTTTTATCCATTGATTTTTTCTGTACGACTTCAAAGTGTGTTAACGTAATATTATTGCAAAATTAACTTATCAAATCATATTGAGAGTTCTTGCGATTGTCGCATTAAAAAAACCTATTCGGCTTTATTATAGATAGATTATTATTTTAGTGTGGACAGCATCGTCATATTCAAACTTTCTGTAATTAAATCAGCAATTAAATAACTTTAATTATAATTTATTCCTGTATCAATCAATCATCGATAGACGTCCCGTTGAAACGACTTGTTCGGGAGAATTCTTACATCAATAAATCTTAATTTGAAATCTTTTAATTGAGCGACGTCAAAGAAAAATGGCTTTGAAGCTTTTGAGGATTTTGTTTGCTTTAAGCGTATGTATTTTTATTACTGTTTAATTTTTTGAATTTACTTTCGTAAAATACATCGAAAGACAGAAAATAAGTCTCTCTTGTTGTCAGTTTGTAGTTCAGCACGGGACGTGAACAGCAACACTGAAAGAACAAATAATTGCCGCAAACGACGCGACGAAACTTCTTCAAACTTTATCAACTTGTAGCGCCGTATCTCTATTGTTACGGTGAAAATATTTACTGCTTCATTTAATACACCGCTATGGTAAAATAATAATTATCAAATTGACTAAATATCTGCGCTCTCAATGCGTCACTAGGGATGAGGAATTAAGTTTTTTAGTAAATCAATTAACATTTACCTATAAGGTTAATTACGTTACTTTTTTGTGCCGCTGTCTGTTACATAGTGTGTAAAAAAGGATCTAGATATGTTCTGGAGTTAAGTAAGGTATAGATTCACTCGCACATGATGTGTGTGTGTGTGCATCAATATCTCGCCAGCAACAGTACTGCAGTGTTGGTTCACGCGTTCACTCGGCCGCGTCTTCTTTGCTCAATGAATACGTATTCAGTGCAGATTAGACTTGCATTGGACTATGAAGAGACGGATATTGGATAGATATATTATGTTTAATTTTTTTTTACGTACAAAAAAGTCAATAACGCTTCTTACATTTCATAGACCATACATACGCAGACAGGTCAGTGAAATTATTAAACACACATCACTAAAAGTTGTAGTAATGTTCTATCTTTAAAAATAATTGCTACCAACGTTTTATGAGTTACACTGATCATTAGGTTAGATTTATTCATATTTATGGTTTGTATAAGTTGAGCGTTTCAGTTCCCTTTTAGTATATTGTAACTTTAAGAAATGTAAGCAACACACAGACGAAGTGGAGACCCGTCGACATCCCTAAAAGTGCACGAAGTAACGTAAGCTGTCTGTTTACAAAAACAAGAAAACTTCGGCTTAATAAAATCCAATGTAGTTCAAAACTTTGTCTGTTTCCGGCTCCAAGCGTTTTAATATTTCTGATACTGTTCCGATTTAATTGAAAATTTCAAAAAATGTTTTGCTTTAAAAATAAATAAAGCTACAAATCAGAGCAGAGTATTAAAGATTCGCTTTTTCTTCCAAATTGGAAATTATTGAACAGCAATATAAGTGCTACGTATTTTTATTCCAAACATCAATCAATAGTGATCTGCGAGGCGCAGAGCGCGCTGGCGGCTCGCGGCCCGCAGCCCGCAGCCCGCAGCCCGCAGCCCGCAGCCCGCAGCCCGCGGACGATCAATGGAAAACGTTAATTGGATTTCTTTATGACATTTCTAAATGCTTACAAAAGCAGGAAGGAAATAAATTTAATGCTTTATTAAGTTTACTTTGCGTGAAGATTTATCGAGTTCAAACGCCATACAACGACTATTGCCGCCTTTGACTTATTAAAATCTAGATAAAAGCGCTCCGAATGTTCCGTGTCGACAACACGTGTCGACCATCGCCGCTTGCCTATTAGTGATGTATTGGAAAACATGGGTTTCAGGAAAATATCTGTAAAAATAAACATAACCCTTTCCCAAATTTTTTCCTTCTATTTATTTCTTCATTGAAGAAAGATTGAGAAATGACTATATTAAATTATTATACTATAAAAAAATTGTTAATTTTGACATCACATAGTTTTTAAGACTTCTTCTTTTGTATAACTGTTAACGCGGCTCTATGTTAAGTTCAGTTCGTAACATGTTTTGTACTTACTTATAGGGAGATAATATCTTAGTTCCATTTTATACGGCGTCTAAGTTTCATCCTACAGGAGGACTTTACTGCGGGCCGTCACTTTGCTATAAACAAGGAAGCTCCATAAAAGTTGGACGTGCGCCGTTTTACAAAGTACTTGCGGTGAGACTTCCTTGATTGAAAAACATTCGTCCGGCCGAATAACAGAACGCTTGACGAAATACAATATTATAAGATACTAAGTTGTTACTTAAAACTTGGGATTTCATTAAGTGTGTATCTTTCTTCTCTATTCTGTGCTGTTTTTCTTTTGTATTTCATTATTAATTAATATTATGGCTGTAGTCAAAAGACACGTAATAGTGAAGAACAAATAAATAAATGTTTGTGGATCCTTAATTAAAAAGACACAGAT
>JAABKM020000015.1:4099595-4113207 GCA_016277805.2 Papilio aristodemus | reverse complement strand
TCAGTGACAATGAATGCTGTGATAAGTTTTAATTTTATCACATAGTTTTACATATAAGTATCATAGAAGTCATAATATTACTGTATGAAATTTTTATCAATATTCTTGATTGTACTTGAGAAATGACTAAGTAACACATGATAAAAATATCTATTATAGATGATAATTGAAAGAAAATTGTTGAAAAAAGAATGATGGTTTCCGATTGTAGAAACTAGACAGAAGTAATTTTAGTTGGTATTATTCATTACAAACTAGAAACACAATTGAATACGAACAAGTGTCATCTAACTAACGCTACACAATATCAACTATTATAAGGATTTACAGTGACTTTCGGTGTTGCA
Organism: Papilio aristodemus; assembly: GCA_016277805.2. Classification (NCBI taxonomy): domain Eukaryota; kingdom Metazoa; phylum Arthropoda; class Insecta; order Lepidoptera; family Papilionidae; genus Papilio; species Papilio aristodemus. The sequence goes on along the minus strand of JAABKM020000015.1, from coordinate 4,112,860 downwards.
TGTAGTTGGTTACAATGTTTGGGTATGCAATAATAAGAAAGATTCAAAACCACAGCGTCTAGGATATTGTTTATGTACTTAGAACTTAAGTGACTAAGCATTTGAGGAGTTTTAGTAATCATATATTCTTACTTACTTCTAATTGCGGTCCTCTTCTTTCCAAGAGGATTTTAAGTGGTAGGAGATGGATGGTTAAATTAATTATTAATTCATTTCTTCTTCTCCTCTGTCCAATAAAAGTAGACAAATAATTTGCAGGTCTTTTGATTGCTGAAGATATTTTTTTTTAATTAAAAAAATGCTATTATTATTTACAACATCCCAGAAAAAACCGTAAGTTAAACAATAAATCTTTTACAATCATAGTACCATATAAATTTATCTGTGTGACCTGACAAAATGTAACAATGGAGACGGTACGTCTGGGTCACGCCTCGCTGACACACATTGGACCTTAACTTCTTGAGAAATAAATACTCAAAGAACCTGGGATACATAATAGATATCATTGGGAAAGTTTTTAATCAAAGCGTCTTAACGCGCCGACTGTTCGTTACTTAGATTTATTCTTAGAATCAAGACTTGAATGAATAATGACTTGTTTTCTGAGACACATTGTGAATGGAACGACTTTGTAGTGTGATTTAATCTTTACAACTACAATTTGAAAACAAAAAAGACAATTAGAAAAAATAAATAAAGAACAAAGATAAACTTAAGTAACTGTAACATTGCTTAATAATAATTTCCCAGACAACTACCAGGATCGTAGAGCTAGTTACATATCGAAGGAGATCTCTCAAATTTCCTCATGCCATTGATCTAGACTAATTGAAATCGGCTGTAAGAGATTCCGTGAAAGGGAGACAAAGGTGTTGCCGAGTCTCTCAATGTCTGTCGAATGAATCATGCCGAGTTACTTTACATAATAACTCATTCAGACGGAATTAGTCTATAATTTGAACTGGACGTCAAATCATATTAATTGTCTGTGTTGATTTCGACTGATCAATTAAAATTCAGTACACTTAAGAATTTTAATAAATCATGGGTATAAATATTTTAAAATAATAATTTACTTAATTATGTAAACGGTTTCGCACGCAAAGATTTTTTTGGTATTTGATTTGATGTTTAAATAAAAAACATACCTCACGCCAATATTCCCCGAAGGGATAGGTAGAGGTGCAACTAGTGCACCCACATTTCGTATGTTTTTCCGCCCATATATTGCGCACAAATGTTTACCGCGCACTAACTGATGCCATCCATCTTGTATTGTCCCTATTGACTCAACTCCGACAATAAACGAGCAAGGGATTGCTTTTAGAACGAAGGCTTTCATGTTTAGCTTTTATTTCACCTGCAAGTTAGAATAAAAATACAAGAGGTGAGTAGAAGTTAAACGTGAATGAAATTTTTTTTTAATAAAATATACGTTTTTAACTTATGTGTGTGAGTTTTAATGAAACAAAGATAAAGATCAATAAACACATGTTTTTAAAAGCAAATCTAACGAATTATTGAACGCAAAGAATTTATAAAAGACAACAGTTTTACAAGATAATTCAAATTTGAATACGACCTCATGAATAGATTTTCTTATGTAACAAGGCTCGAACAATAATAAAAATACGTAAGTAGGTCGGACTTTAGAAATTGTTTTTTTCCTAGAATAAGTGTAGCTCTGAATAATACACGACTATGTAGTACATGTTTATTTTTATAAAAGTAAATTCCCGTACTTTATTTAATATAAAACATGTGGGCTGAGGGCTCAACATCTGTAAATCACATATACACGGAGCTCTGGGCGGGAGTGGCGGTAGAAATGGCGCGGAAACGCCCGTAAAATGGTAATTTTATTAGGCTCGCTCACACAACTGATCGTATAGAGCCGAAAAGAATTTAGCCGAGGTACGGAATAAAACTGTTCGCTTAATTTTACCTTCTTATATCCAATTTTAACCTGTTTGTGAGAATAATTTTTTCTTACAATAATTCCTGTAACCTGAAGAAACTACATTAAAAGACAACTAGGGTTAATATCTTATAGTTTACGCATTTTACTGTAAAAATTATCTTAGCTTGATAAATATTTCAGAGTTTCATCAGCGAATCACCTAAAACATAAGCATTGTGGAAGTTTTTAAATGCTATAGCAATCTCAAAAATAGCGGCTACAAAATATTGCATTGGTGCGTATTACAAAACCAAAAGCAAATTCAAATTAACTTAATGGATGGCAGAAGATCGTGCCAGTGACAATAATAAATGTAAAATTTATATTAAATCTAACGGAAACGAAAACATTCCTGTCTAACCCTTTTCGTGAGGGGTGCTTGTTTTATGTAACCATGAAGTCGGTCAGTGGTCGCCCCGCGGCGGGTCACGGCCTGACACGTACTCCACAGTTCAACTACAACTTTCCTATTTTTGTTAACATTCACAACATATATACTATTTTATAAGGAATATATTTATGGTGTGAACTATTAGGTCAATTATAACACATTTGTTCTTTAGGGGTTTGTGTTTTTTTTTTTCATGATATATGTATATGTTATGATACATAAACTGCATTTTAGAGTAAGACGATTAAATTTTGTACTTTTAAAGTTTACATGTAAATCAGTATAATATACCAACATATCTCACGCCTGTATTCCCCAAAGGGGTAGGCAGAGGTGCAACTAGTGCACCCACATTTTGTCATATGTTTTGTAATAGGGGGCGAGCCTATCACCATATAGGGCACAAATTCCAAACTCCGGGCTGATATCAAATTGAAAAAACCCAATATTATTTTATCCGATCCGGGAATCGAACCCGAGAATCGAACGGGATAATACACCAACATCACGTTATATTACGATTCCAACGCCATCTAGTGATTAACAAGTAAAAAGAAAGTAGATAAACTTGGAGGTACGTAGTTAATAAGTGTATCGCCATTACTTACGGCTTACTAAGTGAAGATAGATGATATATCAAGTAGACAGAGATCTTATATTTTCGGCATGTCCAAGTTTCTTACAGAAGTTTATGTAACAAACTCGCTAACGGGGGAGGAAGTAGAGATAATAATGAAAATGATCTTGGGAAAGTTTTTTAATTAGAGCTGAACGGCGGAGGTCACGGCGGAGGTTACGGCGGCGGCGCGCCATTAGGCAAATGACTCGGCTCGCATTTCAACAACCGCCATAGTAATGCCCTTGTACCGGCTTAAGCGAAAATATTTTTCTCTTAATGATACACTACTTATACCGAGCACTCCTAATTCTTTGTACACTGTTTAACTTAATTTTAAACTAAAAATAAAAAAAATCATATTTACTGACTGTCTATCTGATTCACTATACTAAATTAAAATCTTTTTGAAATGCGTAAATTACATATATTTTTTTTTGTATTATTGTCTTAAATTACATTTAGTTTGCTTTTATATTGACTAAATTCTATTTCATCTTGTAGTTTAATCTTAATCTCAGTAATTATTACTCGCCGCGCGACTCGGTAACTTGCAACTACCATCTTCATTGCACGAAACCAAACCAATTAAGATGAGACGTCGCATGTGAAAGGCAGGGCAGTTCTGAAGGATCAACTTACGCTGTCGTTTGCTTTAGTCTCTCGTAGTTAGTTAACGGCCAGACTTTGGATTAAATACATTAGTCTAATGTATGTTGCCAGTTGTTTTAAGCTTCCTCGAAGGTCAGTGCACTGCTTCTGCACAACAAGCCATAAAAATCCGCAAAGTGCAGTAAAATTGTTACCATTGAGGTAACAATTTCACTACATGAGATTCGAAATATGTATACTAAATGATTGAACAAATGAAACCTGTTTTTTTTTTCTTTTATTTTATATTCCATGTTATCAACACACTGAACCATTTTGTATCAATTAAAAGATTACAAAGAAAGTTGAGTTTGAATATACTATATTTATCTATTTTACTTGTTTTTGTTCTGAGACTCGGTTGAGAGATTCAGATTAAATGTTTTACTTATTTAGGCGAAGTAATTAGAACTTTATCAAGAAACAACATCATAATCCTTAATTACTTAGAAACAATGTACGGCGGTATATGGACGTACAACAGATATTAATTTGTGTGAGGTATATATTACATACATTATTTTTCTTTACGTGTTGGTTACCTACGCAAAGAATACAAATCTAACCTCTCACTACCCCTTGAGTTGTCACTTAAATATAAATCATTATAGCATCTTTTTTATCTGTTTGCGTTAAACAATCCTGTAAGATACTATATTCGTTAAAAAAAATATTTCTTTTAGTGATTTCTTTTAGTGATATTCGTGAGTCTGTTTGTAAAGAAACACATCGCGACGCGTCGCGCGGCTGGCGGGATACATCTCACGTGTCGGCGCACTCGATCCGGATCCGATTCGTAAATGTGATTACGTGCCCGTTGCCGTGAGGAGAGCTCCTCGGGAAACGAAACCTTTTCATTGCATCACTTTTAAATTTACAAAATAAATGAGAATTGGAAACAACACAATTGAGTTATTTGAAAGTTTTTGAAGAATGTTTTTCTTTAAATTAATCCTTAACACTATTACGTATTGTATTCTTTAATTGGTGAACCGTAAAAAAATATTCTATACAATTATCTGGATCGTTTTGAAAGCTTCTACGGTAAATATTCATGGGACTTCATGGGACATTACGAAGTGCTGACGTACTAGTTCATATGTGTTGTGACAAATTAATAAACTTTACCATAAAAAATTACAATGTGTTAAAATTATAAAAAGTTAAAAATGATTAAGAAAACTGTAAAAGATACATTGTGTATACAACACCTAAGAAACCGCCTCAAGGTATCACGACTCAATCAAAGCAACCGACACCTGCAGAAAACAAATTTTGGAAAAATATTTTACGCCACGCCTTATCGAATTTACCTCGGCGTCGTGACGTAACGTATAAGCGACCTTCTCTCGGGAAAATGCTGGATCCGTCGCACGGGACGGGAATCGAATTTATGCCCCTTAGCCACCCAAATTGATTTACGTTACCCTTACGGACCAGGGGCTCATAAATTCAGCCGCGGACCGGATTAATGTAAGACTGCACACGAGGGAATATTCACGTGAAAATGTTCATATTTAAAGAAAAAAATCTTTCTTTTTTAATTTTTACTAAAGTGAATAGCATACTAGTCATGGCACATATTGGAAAATTATTCCCGCTTCCAGAATTGAAAATTTTGATAAATTGCTTTGCGAGAAACCTTAAATTTAAATGTCAATGTTCGGTTCAAAATTTGCTAAAATTTTATTTTAACACATTTTGTAGTCACGATTACAATCGGTAACGTAGAAAAGGTATCGAGGTAATGCATTATAATTTAATTTATATTCTTACCTGAATAATGATTAAAAGTATTTTTCAGAGAATATCTAAAATCTTTTCGATGGTAAGCTTGAAAATATACAACCACGCAAAATTTTGAATCTATCGGCAAGCTCAGCTTATCACATCGCCCAGTGATTTACGGCAGCAAATTTTCCACGTAATAATTCCTAGAGGCTTGATATTGCCCTCACACCGGGACCCCTACGATTGCGATATTGTCAACCTCGCACTATACCAACGTGAAATCGAACTTTGTCTAATATCGAGACTTGGTACATAGAAACGAATAAGCTGCGAATAGATGTTTTTATATCCAGGGAGAATCTATTGGCTCTATGTAAACAGCCATCTTATATTGCTAGCGATAAGGTATTTAATCAGTTTATAAAAAGTATCTAAGCTATTGCAATTATCTTTGAGTATGTTTTCTTTTATTTAATCATCGAAAGATGGGACTTGGTTTGGATATTTAATTGCATTTGTATCATCTTTTTCCTGCCCTGTTCCCACTTTATGTGTTGTTGATAAAATATGTTTTTACCTTCCGAATCTATTCCGCCGTAAATACAGCAGTAAGTTCTCTTGTCAGAATTTCCTCTTTAATATGTCGACATTAATGTTGCCAGGTACATTGCTAACAAAAATACACAATTTCGATTTTCTCTTGTCAATATCAATATTTCATGACGACTATGTCTATTATGAGTTTCTGTCACTCGTCAAATTTTCTCTTCCCCGTTATCTCGCGACATATTGGATTTGCTCGATTGAACGAATAAATAAAAACTAAAGGCAGATTCAGATCTCGCGTACACGTAATTGCGGTTTACTCTTCTATTCTTTTCTAATATAATACAAAGTAGAAAAAAATCTGATTTTAAAAGCTTTTTGGTTTATTGTGTTATAATAGTATTCTTATTCTAGTGTGTAGCGCCGTAAAGTTGTATCATTGTTAGTTTATAACTTCACTAGCGATATTATAGAATGTCAGAAAACTGCGAATTTAAATTACTTTTACGTTTTACCCTTTGCAGTAATAAAACTGTACAATATGTCAAGATTATTTTTATTGCCTTTTATAAACTGATGATATAAATGTACATGTGGATGTACATCTAAATAACAAAGTGGGCAATCCGTGCACGAATCCCTCTGCGTGATATACAAAGCGTAGCGTCCACTCTCTGCGAGTTATTGAACTAGTCCCGAACAAACAGTCCGCAGCAAAGTACCCGCTCGGCTCCTGCCTGTACTCTATTGAACAAGGATTAGATTAAACGCTCTGTTTACTGTTTAGTTCAAGTCCCTCCCATTTAAAATTCATTACGATTTCTTTTAGAGTAGACAGGAACAAAAAGTGATTAAATTAAAAAATGATTAAATGAAAAAATAAATATTGTTTTCTTTTGGTTACGGGTACGCAAATCATCGAAAAATGATGGTTATGTCGTTTACAAATTTTAATATTAAATATATTAACCTAGTAAGACTGGGGAGCGACGTTAGATTGGGGAGTAAAATCTAGTACCTCCAGGACCGATGGCCTCGAGAGAACATCCGAAAGTTGCGGTGCAGGACCACATATTGTGGTAGGCATTGGGGAAGGCCTGTGTCCAGCAGTAGACAGATACAGGCGGATCGTGATAATGGAGACTTTATTTGAAAGATTCAGCAGTAGGTTTAATTAATAACTTTTTTTTGTTCCAGTCTAAATATGTATTCAAGTTTGCTAACAGTATTTGTTCTCTATGTAAAATATTAGTCAGCACGTCAAAGTTTTCGTACAATTGGTTTTAATTTGATTGTTCATCCATATTGTAAGATCAGCGAAAAGTCAAGGAATATCTGCGGAGGTCGGCGGCGAATCTTCGGCAGACATATTTTCAGATAACAATGCTACTCAGAGGGGTCATTACTTGTGAGACTTCTCCCTCGCTCCCTCTTGTATTATAAAATCTGATGGCAAAAGCTTACCGCTATTCTTTTTATCTTTAATCAGATTTGTAAAAGAATAGCCATTATGATATCATTACTTGTAGTAAATATCGATCAGTATTTTTTGTTTTACAGTATTTCAACTTTTGTAGGCTTTAAACATAAGATAAGAAACTAACACCAATAAAAATAAACTAGAAAAGTTAGAAGGAGTTTTCGATAACTGACGACTCATCTATGTTTAAAAAATACTACTCGAAATTAAAGATTGAGACGCAATATTCTTCTTGACTACTCTACAAAATAATTTCAATATAACATCTAAAAGACTATGTTCTCTATATACCGATAAATATTCACGCTATAACTTAATAAAGTATACAATTGATGAGGAATATACGAACACAAAGCTTTCCTGCATTACGAAATAGCTTTGAACGAAAGCTTTGTTCAATGGCATTCCAGTATCGTGCAGGTCAGTACACAAAAGCTTCAGGCATTCCGTGCGTCAACGCTAGGCTGCATACCACCGTGTTTAGTGATGTCGTTTTGTAATCGCAACCCACATGTTTGTCAATCAATTATCTATAGAAGTAATTAGTAATATACGGAAAATAATAAAATAATGTTCTGGAAGATTGTAAGAGATCTAATGACGTAGTTAACGTCGTGATGGAATTAAAGTTTTATTTGCAGAACAGGGCCGCCGCGGACCGCGGCTCAATGTTCATATAAAACGTTGATTGTTCGCAGCGTCGCGCAATGTTATTTTATCGCCAGCTATATTGTTCACAGCGTTAAATTGTTTAGCGTATTTATTATAAAAAACAATTACGTTTAATTGCATAGACTTTTATAATCCAAATTAAATTAGAGAGCACTTAACGTCTTCTTGAAATGAAAAAAAAAATTCCCTGAAGTTAAAACACCATTAATGTGATTATTATTGTAATTCGAAATTACTATTTAGTCATGTAGCACTGAGGAGTTTTACATGATGACGTCATCATCAAATAATACGTGTTACCGACTGACCTAATTGAGATAAGTTACCCTTAACATCTTCCTTAATTGAGATAACTTAATATGTACTGCATACACATTTTGTTTTTGGTGATTTATGACTGAAATAGAACATATAATGTTTCATATATCACTACAGAAAAGGTTCAGGTGGTATGTAGAAGGGCCTGGCTTTCATCTCCGCGCGACGGATGTGGTTGTGCGGCCATGTTGGTGCGCGGAAGTCTTTCTGCGCGCGCCGGAAGCGGACGCGGCGCCGCGCTGCCGCTGCACCCCCAGTGGGTTTCCTCTCTATGTCCCGGTTCACTATTTACTCCAAGTTTCGATGTTTGACTCTTTGAAGATAGTCGCCTTTGTTTACTGCCTAAGTTCTTATTTTTTTGTTGTATATGTTGTAACGATAAGTAAAAACAAGTTTTTATTACGTTTTGAAGATATTTTATATAATCTTATTATAAATTCGAGAAGCTGCTACTGGGTATTAGTTTTATAAAAAAATCTGTATTTAATTTAATCAGTAATATGCATTGCTTTATTATAAGAAGATTTTTTTCTGATAGACAATACAAGTATCTCTGAGTTAACTTGATAATTTTCCTTGCATTTCCGCCAGTTTCAAATGTGTACGAACTCCATGCATTAGACGGTCATTTTCATTATACCGGAATCATGTTGGCATTACACCAAGACCCATTGTTCTGTCGACTTATTCAAGCTTCGCTCGTACTCCCATTTGGCATTTATCCCTCGTTTATTCTATACGCTGGAAGGGGAAATTTTGTTGCATAGCCACCAACAATGTGCTGCTTGTGACGGTTTTGTACCAGGATACCATAAAGTCACGAGCTGTGTTTATTTATTGTTGTATTCAATGTTTACTCAATTTAATAAAATATTTATAATATTATTTTTGAAATGGGGTTTAGTTAGACGAACGTTGACGTGAACCAATTAAGATAACGTTAACCTATCAATCATGGCTGTTATAATTTATCTGTCGAAAGTTTGGATTTCTCTTATTATACTGATAACGAGGCCTTATCGGGACTTGAATGAGTAATCTGTGCCGATGACACGGCACTTAAGATGATTTAAATTATGGTTAGGAAAGCGAGGGGGACGCGAGGTCGAGGCGACAAAGTGTTTGATCGGAATGGTGGTATGTATACACAGAGCGGGAATTATCCACGATAATTTGGGAGGAAAGCGGAAAGAGAGACTACATATCCCATTAGGATTAAATAAACGTGAGGGCTTAATTAAAAGTACCTTTCTCTTTATACTTTTATATGCATCACAATTATGTATTACACGATTTGTTAGTAATTGCCGTACTAACAGCCGTCAAACCATTTCTCATCTCTACCATTACGGCACTATTGTGTTAGTATAATTAAAGGGGACTTGTTATATTTAATTTGTAAATAACAGAAATTAAAACAATAACCGTATACGCACCACTCGTTTACAAAAGATCGTCATAAACCTGGCGTGTTCCCACTTCAGGCGGGGTCGGTAAAAAAACCTGTTTAAAAGATAAAGACAGCAAATGTTTTCGTCTCTTTCGTAGGCGAAGAGACGACTAACGTGTAAAAATTAATAGAGGGAAGAATACCAGGCGTTAAGAAATTGTTGCTTTGCTACATTACCCGCTAAAGACGTAATGGTAGTAATAAAAGTCTTCCCCTATAAAATAAGCTTTTGCGTGCTAAAAATAAATGTATAATATACAAAATGTTAGTTTAAACACATTATTTATTAATGTTTAATCAAATTTAATACTACAAATCAATTTGAATTTGAGCTCGTATGGAATGTGAGGAGATAATATTTTCCATTGTTCTCAGACTGTGCATCTGACGAGAACCCATTATCCGTTGGATAGACGAAGCCTTTCGCCTGCGAATGCAGTGTATGCGACATCGTATCAAACAAAAGACATTGTAATTGTGAGCACAAAAATGAACGATAACGATTCGTTGCTGATTCTATGTTCGATTTTTGTCTGAGGCAAAATGAAAATGGATGGGAATTTCTATTTTATTTTTTGTCTACTTCAACTTGATAAAATAGATATATGTTATATTATATAACCTTACATTATACTTTTTTAATAAAATAATAGATTATGAGATAATATACTAATATTTTTAACCATTCCAACTAAGCCTGAAAAATATCCTACTAGGATATGCTTCACGGCACGACACGAGTCGAATGGGGATCGAACCCACGGTGTTTTTGTGTATGTCTCGTAATCCGCATCCTTAACCATTAGGCTATTGGCGCTTCATTCATAATTTTTTTTTCATAAAAGTTCTGAGAAAAAAAAACATTCCAAGGTCCGAAATAAATAAGCTTTTTTGCACAATAAAAAAGATATTTATACAAAATACTCATCAAGACTCTTAACTGCGTAACAAGATACTTAAAGAACTCTTTTGAGTCCCGAAATAATGGAGCCCTGTTTAATTTGGAGACGTCCTTAAGAACATAAAAAAGATTAGCTGTTTTTTTTTGTATCCGTCTTTACGACTTAACACGGTACGGTGGATTAATTGAGCTTAGAAATAAAACTTGATTTAAAATACAATACGACTACAGTTTATTATACTTATCACATTATGGGATGGAAAAATAATACGGCGAATTGTGGATGTACTGAGTTGCACCTCACCCCTATGGTTGATAAGGTGAAAACTAAAAAAATATACAACTTTTTATATAGCTTGAAGTATGACAAGGTAGCTATTAAGAAAATTCGTATATAAAATATGTATGAAGGAATGAGGTAATGTTATATCAACAAAAGTCGATCTATTGGCGGAACGGTTTTATCCCAACGGTCCCCAATTAGCTCTGAAACGATCCGGTAAAGGAAAATTTGTGAAACCATATAATATGAGTTTAAGAAGCGACGGTTAAACGGTTGTGAAATATATGCCAAGAGCCATGCTTTCCAGTTTGGTAATGTACATTTCGCAACTTTTGAAATCTTTTAAAGACTTTTTGTTGATTGTTACAGTATACTTTATATTTCAACAGAAAATTACTTCCGTGTAGAAATTGATCGATTAATCCGTTCAATTCAATGTATATCTTTATACGATGCGATCGTCATGTAGGATTGATGCGTGTCTCAAGTAGGGAATACATAATCACAAGTTCTTCATTTTTAACAGCTCCCTTACCGAGCAGTTCAGTTCCTTTGGTATTGGAGATGTTCAAAAACGTCGGTGACCTGTTGCTCACTTGCCTCCTAGTTAAATAAAAAATAGCGTTAAAGAAAATAATTCATTGCGGACTGGATATATTATATTAAACGTTAACCTATAGCTATTTCACTTATACAATACTTTATGTTTTTTTTCTTAACCCAATATATTTTGTTAAAGATACAGTCTTGCCATTCAATGTTTAAAATAATGACGGTCTAATATCACAGTACCCTTTACGATCCCTTTGAGATGTAAGGGATTCTCACGCACGCAAATTAAAGTGGCTCGAGGGTATATAATGAATGTTAAATCAATTTCGCTCCGGGATAATCGATCGCGACCGTCTTATTATATATGTCTGTAGTTTTATTGTAGTGATATATATCTTAGTTTAGTTAAGTCTTTGAAGGACTTATAATATAGTAGTTGGAAAAGTAGTAAAAATCCATTTAACGTTAAAATGTGCGTAAAACGTGAAATATTAATTTCGTTAGTAATAAATAAAGACGCCCCGTATGTGAGAACAAGTTTACAATCAGTAAATATGTATAATATATCATTAGTAACCTTTACGATCCTGGTAATTAAATCTGGCCGTCAGGAGTACACAAGGAAATATTCTCCAGGGTGAGGCCTCGGGGCGATAACAATTAGCTGCTTGTTTACTACTTTTGATTAGGCAACATAAAACCAATTATCAAACTAAATAGAACCCGTCAATGATCAAATATTTTCAATTAAAGAAAAGTTTCACGATGCTTGATTGAATTGTATCTCAATCTACTTGTTTTGTTATTTTATTTGTACTTTTTGATTACATTTCATTAAACTTGTGTACAATATTTTTTCAGTTGAACTGTCCAAATTTATTATTTATTATTTAATAAGTAAGTTTAAAGAAATCAATGGTGAAAATTCAAACATTTACGTTTTAAAAGATAATAAAATAAAATTAAAAACTAAAAATAAACATTATTTAACCTACTCTTGATTACAAACTTTTTCTAATCGAAGGAAAAAAATACTTTAAAAACAAATGTAGGCAAGGTAAATGTGTCCATGTACCAGGGGCGCAATAATGAGTGGTAGTGGGGCGGTTTGTGGCGCTGCAATATTGATGCAGTGCAGGAAACTCGTAATGAGGTGGCCGCACGCCGCATGCCGCACGTTGGGGGATTGCGGTCGACGGCCGACGTCGGACACGGTAATGTCAGATTGGACAAAAATGACCAACTGATGTTACACTAAGAATTATCTTAATCTTGTCTTTATCAAGGCTATGAGCGCGCGATTTTTATTATTTTAAGTCTAAGAGTGAAGATGATGAAAAAATAACCAATATTTATTTCAACGAAATTGTATGTTATTTATTATGCACAATATAAATACAAATAATTATGTTCACAAAAGAAAACACGCTAATTAAAGAACATGAACTTGTACAAATTATTGTTTTAATAAATTATAAAACATTAATTTAGAAAATGAACTGTAGGAACAAATAGTAAACAAAGACAGGCAATTAAAACTTGCATAGTAATAAAGGAACAGACGACCACTTGTCCGGGCAGCAATTGTGTGGTAAATAGAAAAAGTAAATTGCCCTGGAAATAAAAGAAAACGGACGATGCATAATGGTTAATGTGGTTGAATGTCGTTTCGCGTAATTACCAAGACCTGATTGACCCTCTTACTTCTGCC
>JAABKM020000015.1:3992778-4005157 GCA_016277805.2 Papilio aristodemus | reverse complement strand
CTATTTTATCATTTAAGTTATTATAACCTCATTATTTATTATCATTAATTTATATTGGGAATTAAAATGCAGACAGCTTCGATTCTAACTTATTTATAAATTGTGAGACATCAAGCAGATGTAATCTCTGCGCGACGCCGCATCGCGTCGCGTCGCGTCATAAATGGTCTAATTATGCGCATGAATAGAGACAAGGCGTCATTAGCAATTCGGATGAAAACAAATCTTTTTTATAACTTAATTATTATTATAACCGCTACAGCTCAGTGGCCGGACTTGCAACATGACGGTAGGAAGTTTGAATATTAATCGATGTGTAGTGTTCTTTCTACACATCGATCGACTTTGAGAATTTCGTATTTTTAAGTACATTTATCTATAATCCTAATGCCGGGATAAATAGTATAACATAAATTAACTTCTCGCCTATTTCACCGTTACTTAATAGAATATATATAACCAGATCATGAATATTTTGATGAAACATAAAGTCTTCCTACACACTGCAAGAAAATGTTGAAGCTAACGTATGAAAAACCTTATTGCATCAATTTTCCCCTCTCCCGCTTGTGAAGTCCTCTCAATTAAAAAGAAGAGGTGCTCACAGTGCGCCGCCTTTTTGTCGCGCACAAAAACCGGCATCGCGCCGCGACAATCGCGCCCTTTGTGGCCCTGTACAAAGACGCGCCGGCGCGATAAAGAACTGCTCCACGCCGTAAGTATACGACAATGTGGGGCCACAGCGAGAGCGGGGTAAAAGTGCAATCTATCTCAAAAGCACATACATACATTACTTTTCATTTGAAGACTAGTTACCTTTTTCAATATTAGCATGATTTTATCATATTACCTTAACTGGAAATTTACAAAAACTTTAAAGAAATTTCGCGGAGTTTTTTTTACATTGTACAAAATAACTTTATACAGTCCGAGGTCACTTTGTTTGAAATTTACATGTCATATATTTTTTATGTATTCAATTTGGTTGAACTGTATTAAATATGTCTTACTATTAGTAGTGAGTAATTCAATAAAAACTGAATTTAAAATTTAATTGAAATCCATAAAAAATTGCAAAGCTTGCAAAACGCTTTCACTGTAGCCCTACAACATCCAGTTACCTCAAGATTTGAAAATTTAAAAGGCCAGCAGAAACAAAAGAGGCCTTTCTTAGACCCCCCTTTGAATCTAAATCCCGTCTTAAATCCCCATCGAGCATTGTCCGCTTGTCTGAGCGATTCGGGAATGTTTTCTATACAAAAACTCCGGTAATGTAATATAGCATTGTGGAGGAAGCCAAACGGGCCGCGATATCGGCTGATCTCGGGTTTGTCAGACGATACCATGTTGTTATTGTTTACATCGCCTCTCTCGGACCATCTGCTCGCTGTTTTTTTAATACAATCCATTTTTATATCACAATTACACAATGGTGTCATATTTTTATTTTTCTAAAAAAAATATCAGTTTATTCAAAATATAATTGCAGATTATAAAAAAACTGACTTACTACAATTCGTTTACAAGCAAATGTGTCAAATACACATAAATAGAAAACAATATAAGTATGTAGAATCTTGTTGAGCCATTAACTCGGTAGCTAATCGCTTGTTTATCTTAAAAGTATTGATCATCTTAAAACGTTACCGAGACCGGTAGGGGGTCAGTTGTTCCAGTCGCTATGTCGTTCAACATTTCTAGTAATATTAAATCACTATTATAATTATATTACTTTATTTAAAAATCAAATAAAAAACATATGCGCTCACGCCCGTAACCCAGAGGGGTAGGCAGAGATTATGGATAAAAAATCTAAAAAAATAATTAAGAAATTGAAATAAGTCATTCATACTATATCTATCTAATTACTGTAATACTTTAATAAATAAAATATGACATCAATGTGAATAAATGTTAACATGATTATGTATTAATTTCGTAAGCAGTAACAATGTCCTTAAGTCATTTTTTTTAATTTCCAACAAATTTCTATTACCAGTTTTAGACCTACCAGTATTAGAATGTTATATTCTGTAATACCATGGTCAATTTAGATTAGAAAAAATTGCATTTTTTCATTCCAAAACAATGCTTTATTAGTTTTAGATTCAAATTATTATATAATTTATTATATAAGGAACCATGTCCGCTTTCTGAATCTGATGACTTCCTGTTATTTCATCTAATTATAGAGAAATTTGTAGTCTCTTTCTAAACGAGGTTGGTTTAATAATGTATCTACGAATATGCAAAGACCGTTGTATTAACTTGTGACAAATCATCACCATTTGAGGTCGTGCTGCTTATATTACGTCAGGGTTCAATGCGACTTTGCCAAGTTATCAGTCACCCATCATGACTTGCTCGTTTTTTTTTTATATAATCCTCAATCAAAGCGACAAGCCCGCGAGCCAAGCGCCGCTCTATTGTCCGCTCGTCGCGTCACCCGCGCGCACTGCGGCCGCACAATCGTTGTGTTGACATGCTTTGTGCACCGCCCGCGCGCACTGTGGCCCATACAATCCCGTGTTGACAAGCATTATGTACCGCCCGCGCATCCATTGTGTCTAGTTATGTCATCAGATTTTTTTGCTGTTATACTTCTTAAAAGGTATCATATTTTAATATGATCTATGAAAACCAAATCAAAGAAAAAAGATAAAAACACTTGCAATTGCATTTTTATGAGGCAGA
Organism: Papilio aristodemus; assembly: GCA_016277805.2. NCBI lineage: Eukaryota > Metazoa > Arthropoda > Insecta > Lepidoptera > Papilionidae > Papilio > Papilio aristodemus. The sequence continues at coordinate 4,002,463 of JAABKM020000015.1, read as the reverse complement.
CAGAGATTATCTCATTACCATCGTCGTGTAGAGTTTTTCTTAGCTACTCGACAACTCTCCACTTCAAGCTAATTTTCAAATACAGGATTATGGAATCACACGTACAATGTCAGCCAAGTCCTCCACTGTGTCCACTGAATGCGAACTGCTTTTGAAAAGAGAAATTTATTTGTAATTTTTATCAGTTATAAAAACTAAGAGAAGACATTAACAGTATTTATGATGGACCTATAGTGAGGATGAGGACGTACCAAAAGTGAACTCGTCAGAGCACCGCGAGCGCGACAACGTCCGGCCGACTGATCGATGTCTCTAATTTAATAACCTATTCCTTAGCGTACGAGTCGACGACACCCGAGATGGTGGCCGTAAAAATGTCGAGGCCGAGCCAATCAATCTCGGGCCGTACCTGCGCCCGGAGATCGGGGCCCGGAGATAACCCTTCCTCGATGCGTAATACCATTAAGACAACGGTGACAAACCGACCAAAAAATCATTTTCAACAGCTCTCAGACCGCCTCGCGATACCGATTGTGTCTCTAATACAATACAATACAGTCCTTTTTCCATCGCCGCTTTAAATTTTTATGTCCGATGATTAAAAATGTGAGATGATGATCATTGCGGGGGCTCCCACTGAGAAGGTTTGTTTAACCTCTTTGTTTTTCTGGATCCTCGGTCGTGGGTCCGTTTTAATTAATGCCCATCACGTATTTTTTTTTTTGACGTCGCTCTCCACTGTTTTTTTTGTTCGCGTTTTGTTTTTTGTGTCCGTTATTGAAATATGGCCGTGGGTCGTGTGATCCGATATCTCGATGTCTCCTATTGTTTTCGTTTTGATATATTTATGGCTTTGATTCTCCGGAGTGGTGTTTCGCTGTTTTTTTGTGCGCGGTGGCCGGTGACGTGTCGCCGTGGATCACCGGCTAGCGGCTAGCGGCTACTAGCGCGCACCGCGCTCGTTGTTTATATGGCCGGCTTGAATTTTTATGTCCGGGAAACGACAGTTGCTTATCTGCGTCTGTCGCGCGGATGTTTTCAATATTAATGATGTTTCCTATCTCATTTACAATTAATCTAACAAACGGTCGCTTCTCGTAATAGTTTACCGAATAGATCATATCGGATATATTTATTATGCAACCTCTTTTGTTATCGTTAGAAAATGTTGAGGTTGGCACGTGAAGGATCACGAGATAATCGTTAAATCAACGACAGGGGAACTCGTCATAAAACGAGCCACAACGTTAGTAGAGATTAAAATGAATTAGGATCAAACCAATAAAGTCATTTATTGCTAGTAAGGACTATGTAACCTGAGCCTTTAATGTCTTACCAAGAATTATTTATAGGCATGTCGTCCAGTAACTTTAGAAAAACAAATAGCGTTGATAAAATTTCTTGTAGTTTTGACAAAATCAACGCCGTATTTAATATATAAATTCCAATATTTAATAATATGATTTTTAGCATGATTGCGATCTAGCCACATTTTTTTAAGTTCTTAAGAATGTGAGACGCCGAATGTTATTTTGTTTGTGTTGTTTTTAAACCACTTGACTTTATCAACGAGCCGCGCGAGATATTTCTCGTTTCGCAAAAACTCAAATGTCGTTTATTTTCAACATTAATAAAAAAAAACGACGACGTTATCTCTGCACTCCCGCGCATCTTTTTTTTGTTCGTAGCTTGTAACGTATCGTTTTTATCTTTCCAGGTAAGTGTTGACGAAATCCGAGCTCATTCGGTCCGTCATGGTGTACCTCGAGTTTATGTCCAACCTTCGTCGGAATCGATCTAAGATAAAGACGCTGATGTCTCGGTGTCGTGTGTTCCTATGCAACCAGATGATCGCCACGATAATGCAACAAGGTGAGTTGGGACGTTTTGTACGGACGCCATGTTACACGATTGTTACGTGTTACGATGGTAACGTTTACTTGCAAAATAATTTATTAACTACAATTCTTCACCTGTTTGGTATTTGTTTGCGATTCCGAAGAATTAGATCTTGGTTGTTGTCTCCGATATATGGAATAATTTTCGGTAAAACTTGACTGCATTGATTATTAAACGGAATGAAATATACTTTCCGAGTGGATACACTACGATATACAAAAAAATATGTATTCACAACAGAATAATATAAATATTATAAAAGTTGAGTATTATCGAGGGGGCAATAGCACATTACGGCATAACATAGTGTTATTTGTATACAAATTTATCTGTTTGTCTGTCGTTCTCGTGTTACGCCTCCCGGGGGCATTCCCGGGATTACGTCCCCAACTCCCGGTGCGGCAGCCGGGATAATAAAATCCTTCAAAGTACATACTTACTAAAATTATACAAGAGAAACTATCAACTTATTGCTAGTAAATTAAAATCTCATCAAAGTGTCACCAGTCATCTTTAAAATAAAAAAATAGAAGCTCTTGATATCTTCCATTATCACTAATATCATACTAAAAACATTCTATGATATTTTTTGCCAAGATTCTCAAGGTGATGCTTAAAGCTCTTACTGCTTTAGGTTCTGACCTCTAGCAGATATATGGCAAAATATGCATATTGGAATAATTTTTCTGACACGCACATGATATTCGGTAGAGGTCGAATAAATATGGCATATTTCTGAATTAAACTGCATTTATATTCTAGTAATACTTTATTAATTTTAAGTTCCAGCGTTTTTAAAGCTATGTTGTATTACAAATTGATAGAAACAGTTTAACAATGGCATAGTGTTGTAACTGCCAACATACAGACTATAAAATCAGAATATAATGTTTCCACATCGATGACTGCAATGATTGCAACACCGGCAAGGAATCGAGCCGTAAATAAATCAATGAATAATTACATCTACCACATCTGCCGTCTCTGCTCGTAGCCCGGACCAATCTCCGCGCGTCGGGGTCCGCTGGCCTGGAAAATTGGAACAAGGGAAATGTTACACTAGCATTCCATCACCAACTTTATTTTGCATTGATAAAAACTGCTATTACCACGTACCAAGGGATATTTTTGAATGACGGTCACGGAATGATGGGTTGTTCTATCAGGATTAGGGCGAGGCCAGTCCCATGCGATTTTGAGGATTTAAAGGATTTCACAATGGTTATTAGAAAATGATTACTTTGGAGCTGATGTGTTGCTCTTTGCGAGAAGATGAGATTTGGGAAATATATTTGTTACACTTGTTCCTCTCCTTATGATATAGGTGTGCGCAAGTTTGTTTCTTAAATAAGTTTACTACTAAGATAGGATCTTGCACCTAACTCTAACACTGGTGAAGTCTCTTTTGAAGAGAAAATTTTGACATAAAATATTTTACCGTCGTCGTCGACACAGAATTTCACTCCATTTCAAACTTTGCGTAGTGTTGCTACTAAAAAAATACCACAATAAACTTTTACAAAAATTGATTACGATATCATATTTACAACAAAAAATAATCCTGTGATTAAAAAACAAAAAAAACATGTAGTACATTTGTCGCTCCCCTCGCTCCCTAAAGGACGGAAAAAATCGCGACGCGATCGTCATTTGTAGAATAATGATGTCATCAAACACTAATCTCAAAGCTTTCATGTGGATTACGTACTCACAGAATATATACAATACAAAAACACGCAATTTTCCATCTTATTATCTAGCAATAAGATCTGCAACGTACATTTATGACCAGCAAACACAATTTTATTTTACCATCCTGGTTTGCGAAAAGTATCAGACTTCGATTGTCTTCTATTACACAAACAATTTTAAGTCTTGTGGACATAGAATTATAAACCAAAATCATTATTACCCTATTTTAATAGTAGGATTGTAATAATCCGATTGAATGTACATTACAAGCAAATTTCAGTGCAATTGCGTAAGAATTGAGTCTAAATTCTTATGATATCTCGCTAGGGGTGGTTGGACACTTGAGCTGGTGTGCCATTTCGATACATTAGGCGCGTGATTTATGCGCGGGATGCGGCGGAGTCAAAACACGCGGCCTTTCCGCCGCTAGGGCTTGCTTCAATCTTCTAGGGTTACCACAAGTACCTTGTTGGAAGTGCTTTCAAAACTACATATCTTGAACTGATTGGTTATCTAATTATTTCTTATAAAATACGAAAAAACTATTCCTAATTTAATTTTCCACAACTTTTCATTTTTTTTCTATTATCTATTTCTAATAGTTAAACTTTTTACTTTTTGAATTCTTCTACCATAGCCAATTTTAGTTATTTTCCCGAAAATTATGAAATAATATATACTTTGGCAGCCCTGGCGCATTTGGCAAATTGTCGTAGAAGCTCCCAGAAGTCCTCTGGGAGAGCTCATCCCGAGGGTATAGTACAAGGGATAGTTGCTAGCGGATATATTTTTTTCTAACCCTCATCCTGTCAATTATTTTAAAATTCATCCTAATTGTAGTCTTAAATAATACAATTTGAAAAAGAACGTCATTTGAAGAAACTTTTGTTCTTATGTTTAGTAAACATATACATTTAGTAACATTTAGTAATTTCTAACGAACCAAGATTAATTTTATACGATCTACATGTACAGATACCGAAACCAAGTTAAAAAATGGAACTCGGATCTATTTCAAATTCAAGTATGTTTTTTAACGAAACCGCAATTATTTTAAAGAGCATGCTGTAGCGGTCTATCGCTGTAGAACGATCCATCAAATTTGTGAGGGTCGTTTCACAACTAAATGCATTTAGTCCCTACAAGGGTAGGCAAAGGGTTAATATCGCAAAAGTAATTTTACTGTCGAGCCCCGGGGTTGGGGGTTGAACGCTGAATTGTGTTTTGTGCTCTCTAATTTGTTTTGGATGTTTTTAGGGTTTTAATTGGTTCGAGAGACATTGAATAGTTGATTCTTATGTTTTGATTTAATATCTTACAAATATAATAAAAGAATGCATTGGTCCATAATTAAACTTTTGTTATTCATACGTGAAAATGTCAAAAGTCATACAGACAAGTATTTTTTTTTAAACTAACTATAGCTATAATTATTAAAACGTATATAGTTAAATTACTGTCACTTAACCTTTAAATTTCATAGTTAACAATCTGTCTTATCTTAATACAATTTTCTTAAGGCACTTCCTGAACAAGAATGTGTCTATTAAGGAATCACCTTTGAACACCTGGTGTCGAGATCTATAAATACGGTAAACGTTTTAGGACGCTTTTACTGCCCTGCTCCATTAGGCGACGCAGTAAATTATAACCTACTTTAAGTCTATGCGCGCCTGGTACTTGCGTCTAATTGACAGTTAATGGAGTATTGTTTAAACTCTGAGTGGATTCGGCTATTAATTAATAATTAAACTCATCTTAAGTTAACACTGTCCCTTGTCGCCGAAACTTATAAACAATATAGATAACAGAAAATTGTTGTTTTCACACCATGATGATACAATGTAATCAAATAATGTTAGTATTAAATTAATTGACGATTTTGTAATGAACTACAAAATGTTATTTTTAATTTAAGGTACCACTAAACTAAAATAAAAAAAATAGTTCAGTGATCTTTCGGGTATCTAAGAGAAATTTTACAAATATTATGAAAGATCTGCGCAATTTTGCTCGTTTTGATATTTAAAAGAGAATCAAGGAGAAACTAATACTTACAGGAAACATACAGGAACGAACTTGAATGAATTGTGGCATACGTACTATAAAATCTACGTGAAACCGAGAAATGTAGTGTTGTTCAATATTCATCTCGGAAACTTTCGAGTGTGTACCAAAACAGCTGATATTACGAAATTCGATTAAACATCATAATTCACGGAGCCCCGCCGCGGTAGAAGAAAGAGCGCGTCTGAAACGTTTTTATATTATTAAATCCAATACTCTCCTATTCCGGGACCTCCATGAATTGAATTTTTTACGGCGCGCGCGTGTGGCGATGTCATTAGTTTTCATTACGCCACCCTTACCAACGTCTCTCTGTATGTTCGTAGTATCATTTCTTTAAGCGATACTATTTTTGTTGGTCGTAATTTTTTCAATATAATAAAACGGTGTTTAGTGTTTGTTTTTAAGAATTTAATATTTTGTAAGTCTTAAGATATGTATGCGATCAATTTATAGTATGTATAATTTAATTTATCATTGTAACAATCCAGTAACATTTCTCCTCGTTGTCACAAGAAAATGCTAGTGAACCTTATTATCCAAGAGTGAAACAAAAATATTAAGTTTGAATGACGGACAAAATGGAATTTAAAGGTGTTTAATTTTTTATCTTCTAAAAGTAGGATACCGTAAATATGTTATTTGAAACAAAAAAAAATGTATATCTTTTTCAATAAAGGGACTTAGCTCAAGTACAACCCATGCAATAAGAACCACAAAAGTAATTTAACTAATAAGGCATAGATTAATTGTAAGTAGATTGTCGAGTCAGCCGTTTTATTTTAATTGAGCCGTCGAAATACACTACAAAGTCATAATAATATCTCAATCAAGTCACTAATAGATTTACATATTTCATGCTACGAATATTTCACAATAATCTTAATTTATACTACGCAGTCGCTTCCATATTTTGTTTTGAATTTAAGCAGCAGATTCACTTGTAAAAATTATAATGTTGTACTCGGAATAAAGTTCATTTGAAAACGTTTTAGAGCTCCATTCTGAATAATATCAGTATATCATAGCACGTTAGTACAAACACGGACGTTGAGATGTTAATGGCGTCGCGACGGCAGTAAATATGAGACGATCTCGTCTCCTGTGCTATAAACAATGTATGATCAAAATGTAAGATGCCGTGTCACCCGCTCGCCCACTCGCCACTCGCTAAGTGCACTCGGAGGGAAGTTGGGGTGCTTTATTGTCTCATGCGTTTTACAGAGTAGCTATACTTAGAGAACATATTTTTAAAATATATTGAATTCAAAGTGAATCTGTACTGAATGACTTAGATTTTATATCGAGGAATCTGAGGGTTTTTGAGTCGTCTTCAACTTCCGTCTTCAATGTAAAAGATTAAACAATCAGTGAAGAGTTTTTCAAAGCAGCAAGACTCGTGGAATATCATATATATGAAAATGTATAACAGTTTTATCAAACGGAAATTTTCTTTAATATTTATAGTCTATACATAATTTCTTATGGAATCACGTTCACCAAAGGTCGTGCGTATAGTTTGGTACTGAATTCCTCGAAATAAAATCCATTAAAACATTGTTAAGTTAGAATTAAAACGTACTCAAGGATTTATGGCGCCGTTAGACCGGATTCAAATAAAATTTGTGTACGATAGGAATTCTAACCCGGGGCCTCGTGGCGCCTACCGCCCGCCGCGCGCCACTGGGGTGCTGGAGCTCACCACTGACTACCACCCACCAGCTGTTCTACCAACCACCAGTGTAAATACTGAATAATCTTTCCTTTTTGATTTTTATTCAAAACACACGATCTTATAACGTAAATATTTAAACAATTTAGTTATTTTATTAATTTATTTATTTACCTTTATTCTGTGTGCAATGACTACCATTTTTTCCCATACAACCAATCGAAAAAAAATGTAATCGAATATTTTAATGTTTTTCAATTATTCGATAAACTCAACACGTGTTGAAATATTTATTTAAGATAACATTTCCACATATAGGCTCCGTTCACCGGTAGCTCTACGAATAAATATTCATAAGAAGGCTGTCTTAAAAAAATCACGGGCAGTGGTTAATGACAGCGGGCAATTAATTACAACCTCTGCGGAGGCTCACCTGACACAGCCTTATCTCTGCCTAGCGTAGTAGCGTCCGGGATAAACGGATTGATTAGAGGCGTGAACGTCGATAAAGAATATCCTCCTGTTTTTATGTATGCCTGGTACTTTAAACTCGATTACTAGGAATTTCACTATGCTGTTAAATTAAATAATTTGATACTTGATTTAAAGGTTTTCACGCCTGTAATCTAACCAACATAAACATGGAAAAATAAAACTAAATGGAATAAGTCTTCGTTTTATAAATACAAAAATAAAATATTGCTTTTTAAACGTAATACTGTAGTCGATTTAGAAATTTCTGTATTTAAAATGATCAAGAGATCATTATTGGGTTGTTTAAAATCAATAAATAGCACTGAAAATGTGTTAAACATTTTCATAATGAATTAAGTTAATGTGATGTCGTGCCAAACTGTAATCCCATTAAAATATAAACAACACCAAATAATGTTTCTTTACTAATAACTGTAAAATTGAAATAAACAAGCTAATAATTCTTCTTGTTTGTGTTTGTATGAACAAACATTAATTGCAAACACTAATCACTTGTAATGATTAGTGTTTGCAAACTGGGTCAGCTCATTTGATACTTTTCGCATTCGCTTAGACCGTTAATCTTTAATTCCATTTTCATCGATTGTACTGGCCAGTGGTAATTTAGAAGTAAAATTCGTTTTAATTATTCCATCTTTTATTGGAGTTTTAAACATGACTTATGTTACTGCAGCAACTTTCAGATATAAATAGATTGAATATATTTTATTCGAGCCGTATTTTTATATTCGTCACTAACCTGCAGCCGCGTCACGTAAAATTTAAAATAACGATAAGAGGCATTCGAGCGTCGAAACTAATGAATAATTCCATTGGTGCCGGCGTCATAACAGTGATGCACTTCAAAAACTACGCCCGTTAAATGATCGCCCCGGAAGCCGCTAAAACGATATGCACTTAATATAAATCATCTACTTAACACTTTTTTTTTGTATCCATTCGAAAAACATTGACAATATCTTTTTCTAAATATACCAGGAACACATAAAACCGAAGAGATCGTTTATTTTCGTACGGGGATGAGAAAGTATGCGGCGCGCTCTGAGTTACAGTCGACGTCGCTTTCGCGCGCCTCCCTCGTCCATCATACGTCCTCCCCTCTCTATCGTTCCCGAACGGTATGACCGTGTACCTCCTCTTTCAAACAAGTCGTGTGTGAACCGGCTAAAACAATGAAAAATTAAAAAAAAATTGATATTGGAGTCTTGGTTGTCGCGTTTTATTTATTCATTTTTTTTTAAATCATGTTGAAAAATAACCGTTCGATAATGCACGTCAAGGACCGATAATGGGCGCATTTTAAGAACTTCTTTACTTATATTCGCCTAATACCTTTTTTGTGCCGATATTGAAAAATGTCGTCGTTACGGCCGTATCTTTTTCTTTCTTTTCCTTTTCGTCGCCGAGACACAGAAATGCTTTTTGACCGCGGCGGTGTTATCGCAGGAAGCGGTAAACTTTTGCGAGCGATGCGTGTTTGTTATCGAATTTGGAAATACTTAAAAAGTGTTTTATTTATAACTTTATGCGCGTGAATTTTATTCCTACCGTATTTGTGTTATTTTGTGCCATTAAATTTTGAAGTATTTTATTCAGCATGTTTTTAAACATTAAATGTAAAGAATCATAATTATCAAAAGCCTATATCAGTCAGCTGCTAGACGTAGGCTTTCCGCAATTCCATTCAGAGTATGTGGGTCTTTCCGCTACTTCCTGCCGTTCTCGCGGAAAGATCGATCCATTTGGTAAAAGAGTGCCCCACACTTAAAAGTACCATTCTTAATTGATTTTCTTCGTTCCTGTAAAAAACCAACTGTATTCTTGTGCACTCAGCTATGGTAAAAGGCGTGAACCTTTTTT
>JAABKM020000015.1:3932586-3951532 GCA_016277805.2 Papilio aristodemus | reverse complement strand
TTCGACCACATCACCACCTGACATCGGGTGGGATCGTGGTCAAGCGTTAGTTTTTTTAATGTAAAAAAAAAAAAAAAAGTCTGTTCCAATTCCTGTCGCGCACGTGATGCTCGGGGCAGAGCACCCCGGTGACAGTCTGCAGAGCACACAGCACCAACAAATTGAACTCTATCCTCGCATTATCTAATCAGTCACTCAACAGTTGACTCTAGTGTTACGGAACTCCTTAAATTGCGTATGTCTACGATAACTTACGAAAGCAATATCTCTTGTTTTATTCTTGTACGTGCTTCGTGAAGCGCGTATTGTTAAGTAATTTCAACAGATATCCGGCAAATTTATTATATCATCGACTGAGGGTGATGTATCGTACAATCTTATTGCAGTTGGTACTGTCATCGTGTCTAGTGATTTAAAAATTAAATTTATTTTTATTGTATGTAAAAATATTAAAAAAATGAGGTAATAAGTATCCAATGTAATATAAATTACATTGGACATAGCAACTTGCTATAATTATACCAAATTTCATCGTAATCGAACAGGAAGTTTTTGCGTGATTCTTGAACAGACAGACAATTGACACTTCTACAGTTTTATTGTATTTATATATGTTGGCAAGAAATAACAAAGCCACAATAAATGCCCTAACAAAGAAGCAGATTGTGGTTTTGATAGTTACATATAATATGTCACGGTAACTGTGTTTCAGGACATTATCTAGCCTTGCTGAACTCTCATCGCAGGTGTTGTCAACTAGGTCGCATCGTATGTGCATTCTTTTGTTGCATATAATTGATTTCAACTACAAAAGATACGTAAGAAGTTCACTATCAGATCATATAAACTACAATTCTTTCATTCTGTAAAACGTTAAAGAAAGTAAAGTAAGCCCATTAAGTGGTTAGTTGGTTCCAGCTAACCACGGGAACTTCCCGTTGGAATAAAGAAATAATGAAAATTTCTAAAGCGGGAGAAAAAATTATCGTCCTGCTTCTTAATAAATGGGTAATTATAGATTAAAATAAGTAAGTAATACTAAATGTTACATTAATTAACAATACTAAACTTTTTAATAGATTGTAAAGCAGTAACCTACGTGGTAGTTAAATTAATGACTCGTTGAAGGAAATCGATACCAGTAAGGATGTGACAGTAATACGCTGAGAACCGTTTTCTTTCCAAATTTACTTGTTAATCGCTAAGTTAGAAGGAAGTCATAAAAAGTATCTTACGTCACTATTTCTTAACTGCTAGTACTGCACTAGTTCAGAAATCAAAGAGTATGACAAAAAAATTGTCAAATTATAGATTAAAAAGTTTGAGAACCACTGGTTTAATCTATGTCGGAGTGTATTGGCCGACTCGAGGCCAGCAATTTTTTCAACGTCCGAGTTATGAGGAACTACTTAATTTACGTAATATATAATCATTTTTTATTCCGTAAAATTTCTCCATTTAATTTCAAACACTTTTTTAGATACTTAAAATTCAGAGATTGGCGAGAGAGAAATTGGTTAGGTTTTGTTGAGAGGAACTTGTCGCAGGATAAATAAAGCTGTTTCATGTAGTAGAATAACAGAAGGTCAACGAAACAAGAACAATAATTAACGATGCATTATTCATCAATTATAAACTAGATGGCGTTATTATCAATCTTGAAATATACTTTTTCTGACAATCATGAACAGCATTAAAACAAAGTTATGTAAAATGTATTGTAATCCTTGGCATAAATGCTAATTTTCAATTCAATCAGACGTCTATAAGTTGTAGAAAAATACATCAAAATATTCCGTTTAAGAGGTAAAGGGTAAATGAAAACGTGTTAAAAAGAGAAATGCACAATTTATATTACGTGAATTACGTTGTCATAATCTGATCATCATTAATTTACAATTTTACGTTAATCATTTATCGTTAAAAGTCCTTACACACTGTTTACATTGACAATAAATGCATTTGATAGACAATTAAGTACTTTATCCCCATGCTACATTAATTGACATGTCGTTACATGTTTGAGATTTACAACGCAGATATAAACCCGAGTGTATTAACAATATATAAGATATGCATATTATATATCTGCTTAAAACTTAAACAAGACTACAAGCTGTTAAAAATGAGGTGTACAAAGAGGACACTACTTATTGTTATTGTGTTTCGTTCGATTGTGACTAGAGAACTACACGTCTTTCAGTCGCTTTTTAGCTAGATTTGTGTCTTTTTAATATAATAATCTAAAAAAAACAGTGGATTTATGTGACTGACCAATTGACTGACTATTACAATATATCTCAATACTCAATGCATAACTTAAAAAACTTGATATTAAAATCAAAATTCAATAAATTATTCTTACAACTTAAATGGGGCCTTTGTAAGACAATTAGTTTCATCGATACGACATAAATATCATGTTATAATGAAAACCATGGAGTTTAATATGATATAGAGTTTATTTACGAAACAGCTTGTCTATGGTAATTGAATTATAACTTCATGTTTGCAATAGTAATCCACACACAAGATGTGACACAGTTGTCATTGTCATAAAATACAAACCGAGAATATAACATGATATCTCAGTACTTAGATTAATAATTATTTGTACAAAATACTAGTAATTAATACAAGTAACCTCATAAGTGTGGCTTACCATCCGAATTGTAATAAAATAGTGTTAGCTTGACTTAGTTCGTATCGTTTCGAAAAAATTCTATTTGTAAACTAGTTATAATAACTAAACAGGACTTTAATTAAAAAAAAATTAAAACACGACTTGGCTGTTGATAATCCTGCTTCCCTATTTTATTATGTTGCTGATTTTTTTTACAAATAAATATATTTTTTATTAAAACAGTTTGAGAAGCAGTGATGTGGTCCTCCGTCTATCATGTGATGCGGGCAATTTTTGCAATGTCCGAGTAATGAGGAACTACTCGTTTTACGTAATAACACCAAATAACTAATCACTCTTTCGCGTAACAGATGTCTCTAGCAATGTTGTATGAATTGAAAGCAAGAAAAAAAATATTCTCTGCATATAAATGGATTAGAACCGTTAACTGTTAAACAATAAAGTAATAAAAACTGTATTGTTTTGACGTACGTAAACATATTTTATGATTGTTTTTATAGACTACATAGATTATATAAATTTATGTTTTTTTAACTTGAGTATATATTATTTATCAAGCTAATTGTTTAATCATTAAGCGTACTTTTTTTTTCCGAAAAAACGCAGAGCACCGTGTTTTAATTTACCATGATAAAAATCGTGTTTATTCAGTAAACATGTTTAGAAGGAACTATCACAGTTAGCGTTATATCACATATGTGTTAAGTTCCAGAAATATTTAACAATTAAGTTATCATTCATTAATAGTGAGGGCGAATATATGGCGAGGGAGAATATATAATAAAAATTTATATTTTATTTTAATTTAAATTTGCATTCTTCTGTATTATATACCTGCATAGATAAATTTATAAATAAAAACCATATCTACATTAAGAAATAGATACAGATCGTAAAAATGATGTTATGATCCACTTCAAGTACCAAGCAATCTAATAATTTCATATCTTCAACAAGTATCTAGATAATTGAGACACTAATTACTGCTGCAAGTCTAGATTAGTTCATAATATTACAGAAATTAATTTCATATTTTTTACTATTATAAAACATGTAAAATATTTTGACCTTATGTTTTTGTGGTAGAACGAAACTAACAAGCGGATCGTCTGACGTTTGAATCATTAAAATAAAGATCTGAACAACGATTGTGTACGAAAAAGAAATTAGAAGGAAATGGAAAGGACAGGAATTGCGTTAAAAATATCTCTTCTTTGTGAGTATTTGAGGTAATGAGGACTTCCTTTATGACCAGCCAAATACCTAAGAGGCGATTCATGTATAATTTCCTTTGATACAATTTGGTTTATTATATTAAAAATTATGTGTCATCATATTAAATATAAATCTAGAAAATATAAACAAACCCTCAAGTCTCCTACCTTTTCAAAATTTCCATTACACGCAACCTTAGCATATCACAACAACTCTATCAAAACATTCCTGTCACTTCTGTTTGACATTTACGAATAGGTTTTGCGCGCGAAACGTAACGTAATTTTTATAACACCGACGTCTCTCGATGGACTACCACTGAAAACTAATTCCACGGATTTCTCTGTAACAAAACAAACTCTCACTTCGCAATTTGCGACGAATTGCGCGGCGTGTACGAAAGTTGGCATCGCTTTGACGAATGCCGGGTCGCTCGCCAGATGGGAAAAGTATCGTCACGTGGATACTACAATAGGTCTACTGTACGTCGATAAAGTGACCTCTCAGTCGCGATTGCACTTGTAAATATGTCTGTCTATTAGTATCGATAGGGTCAAAGAGCATAGGCCGATTGTTGCATTCTGTTACCATTATATACCTATATCTAGTTTACATATATGCCTTTATCTTTTATATATTTACTTTGGATATCTTGATGATAAATTAAAGTCGTTATCTTTTTTATGTAAATAACTTCGTTTCTTGTTTTATTATATATGAAATGCTTAATATAAAGCGTCACTGGATGTTACAAATATATTAGTTAAGCATTGAATTTATGATGATATACCAATCCTAGCTGACTTATAATCTTGGTCAAGTCGCAAATATTAATTGATGTCTAAACGATTGTCAAATGACCACACAGTAACACAATGTACACCCAGTGACTTATGACTGATTCTTTGCCAGTTTACAATTGAAGTAGACAATCAAAGCTCTGTTTTCGAGTATATGCTATTGTATTCCCTACTTCGCTCATGATAATAATTCTACCGTTGAGTAAAATAAATAAATTTACAGAGTAGACAGGCATCCATAACTTAATGTAACACGAGCGTTGCATCTTGCTCGCTTGGATCGTGTGTCACACACACACCATGCCGAAATTCGTGTGTGAGCAATTACGCTGCACACACAGAGCTTGCATATTCCTACTAATAAAAGTGTGAAAGAAACTTTTATTTGTACATTTTGTAACGCTGTTTATAACCTAAGAATTATGACATTCAGTTCTTTTCGGATTCAGATTCTAACGGATACCTTTTAATAAGTAATTGATGATTCTAGAAGTACGTCCTTGATATAAAGAAACTGATTCCACTTGTCTAACTTAACCAAGTAATACTAAACTATAAAAAGGTTTTTGAATACAAGTTGCTACATCGTAACATTAAGGTTAAATGTGACAATTAATAGGCCATTGCCAGAGAGAGCTGAATGAGCATAGTTCCTATATCAATCATTTAATTTTGCAACCAACCTTCGTAATATCTGTTTAAAGTTGCCACTTTCTTGCAATAGTTTCGTTTATTAATGGGTAATTTTTTATTACGCACTATAACGGATTTATGTCTTAATAGAAAATGTTGCGGCACTGGTCGCAGAGTTTGTTCAACCGTGTTTATTGTCCAATATTAAATTGTAGTTAGTTATAATGATTGCAATTTAAATGACTAGAAGTATAATCGTCAAATTGAAATTAACAGAATTTCAGCTATTTTGCTAGTTCTAACTATCTTTCAATCAATTCATCGATGAACTTCAAAATCATCAGTTTAGTTTTTTTTTTGCTGCAAATCGAAAGTTTGCGACTGACTTAGTTACTACAAAGTTTGATAATGATACTGACTAGATGATCAGTTCATTTACCAATGCGGAGCAAAGAGTATCACAAGACAAAGTGTAAGAGTTGCTCACCTGCAAACTTATTGCGCATGGATAATAAGAGAAGCGGCTTGTGCAGGCGTGATTGTTTGTCTTTTTAACAATAATAGCATAGTAACGCATGTAGTCGACTTGTTACCCGTGCGTTATGATAAACTGTTTGTTGCATCATCGTAGACACGTCCGGGTGTATTGTTTGGTGTTGGAGATAGATTCGAAGAACTAATTCTACTGTGACACACCGCGATAAGTGTATGAAAGATAATTTTTATAGTTTTATATTTTGAAAAAAAATTAAAGAAAAAAATTGAATATATTTTTAAAGATATTTTATATAAATAACGAACAATCTTTTTGATCATTCTAACGAAGCTTACCTTGTGGTTAGTTTTACATGAAAAACTTTTATTACGGATAATTAAATAAAGATACCAAACATACGAACAATCAGTTTTATTATGATTGAAACATTAGTGGTACATAAATGGTATCATTTTAATAAGACAAATGTCTAAAGAGTATTTCTTTTCCCCCAGGCCGCACGTACAATGACCTGAACCAGTACCCCGTGTTCCCCTGGGTGCTGACCAACTACGAGAGTGAGGAGCTGGACCTCAGCCAGCCCTCCAACTACAGGGACCTGTCCAAGGTACGTAGTTGACAACTAAAAGGGAACTTATAATCTATATGTAACAACTCGCGCTTTGACAAGAGTTACTAATGCTTTGCCAGTCCTTTGGACGAAAGGGACGAAGGGGTACGGAAAAATAGAAGTAAAACAAAGGAGGAGCACCTAAATCATCAGACGTAATAAAGAATTAAATGTATCCAACTTCACGCCTCATGTTTCCGAGTGGTATTTTCCAATCTTTTTACTCACTGCTACCTCTATTGTAAATAGTATCAATTGTATCGTGTTGTCTTTATCCCCAGCCGATCGGCGCGCTGAACCCGAGCCGGCGCGCGTACTTCGAGGAGCGGTACAACACGTGGGAGCACGACTCCACGCCACCCTTCCACTACGGCACGCACTACTCCACCGGCGCCTTCGTCCTCAACTGGCTCGTGCGCATCGTGAGTACCCACTACCGCTCTGTCTGCTTTTATTTATTCCGTCTTTCCGTCATTCTATCTTTTTTCCCCTTACTTCTTTCTTTTCTTATTATTCCATACTTCTATGTATAATTTAGCGAAACCGAGTGAATTTGCCCTGTCCGAATAAACATGGGACAATGTTCTTGGAATCTTACACGAAAACACTATCTAACTAGGTTAAGCTGTGACAAAGCGTGCTAAATAAATCTAGGCTTGACCGCAACCTTCACCCATATTGTAACTTATATTAACATAATATTATAATAATATTTACTTGTGATGTTTGCTTAAATTGATAAAATAATTAAATGGCTGACTGATATCACTTTATTAACACAGGCTTTTGTATTATTAAGTATATTGCTAGCTCTAGATATAGAGAAACACGAGAATTTCTGTTTTTTAGAAAAGAAACGTTAGGTAGGTATAAGGTGGCACAATCACAATGTGCAGGTTGTGAGAATACACTAGATAAGGAGTAGAGTACCGATCTTTTGACGATTTACGGATTAACAACGTTTTTACTTCATAAATCGTCACAAACGAAGCCCATAAAAAATAACAAGTCATATATTTGAATGTTACTAAACATACATATGTGTACATTATAACATTAGTTCCAATAAACAATATTTACGATTCCATAATTAGCATAAGGGTAATGACACATCAATGTAAATGAGAGGGCACACTAGCGCCGCGCAGTGGAAGTGACATGTCAGGACAATCACAGCCGGGCGCGACGTCCAACGACAGATGCACGTAGCGGAGAATAGGGTTGTCTCTCATTTTTTTGAGATTTTACAAAAATTAGATCTCAGTTCGTATTACATAGATAATAGATAGCAATACCTATATCACTGTTGCATCATAGTATTTAATCGAGGCATGTGCTTCGGTGGTTCGTGCAACATGCACACAAACATAAATGAAGAAAGTACAAGACAAAAAGGAAATCCTTAGAGTCCGGTTAGATAAATAAATAACAAATTTACAATGTATCCAAATACTATTGGTATTGAGGTAATAAGGTCTCCCAGTTAAGTTCTCGCAATTGACAACCCTAACGTTGATTTAATTGATTGCGACAAGTATCGTAAAATGTAAAAAAAAAAACTTAAAAGCCCATTAAACATTTTGGTCGAAGCGAAAATAGAAAGGTAACTTTTTAGTTTAATGGTGTTCACAGAGTTTTATTGTGGCAGGGCCACGTCGCGCGTTAAATTGTTGAGTTTTGATAAATTGTGATCTGAACACTGCTTAATTGGAAATGAGCCAACCTTGAAATATACAGAACGAAAGTGACATTGCTTTATATTGGTTATTACTGTTTTAAATTAGGGTTAAATTGTTTCAACATTACCCCAAGACATTGAGGGATGCAGAATAGTCGGAAAGTAAACGAAGTAAAAAAAACTGAAAAAAAAACAAATTTTATATTTATAGTTTCACAAATAAGAAGATCGAGTATAGATCGAGTATACACTGAGAGTCACAAACTTTGTTACTATAATGTTTACGTGCTCTGTGTCAGGAACCAATGACGACAATGTTCTTGGCGCTGCACGGCGGCAAGTTCGACCACCCCAACCGGTTGTTCTCCTCCATCGCGTCCTCCTGGAAGAACTGCCAGAGGGACACCTCCGATGTCAAGGTATACATATCAAGACTTGTGTAAACGTTTTAGAGCACATTCACACATCGTGTTAATGATTTAAAAAGAAAAAGATTCGCACTTCACCACTCTGTCGGTAAGACAAAGATCAGATGCCAAAAATATAGTCTTACTTACATAGCGCAGAGGATGAGATGATAAGAAAATAGGAATAGGATGAGAAAATGAAGAGGATTTTGATTACCTCTGAGGTACTTTTGCTTCATGCCTGTCTTCTATAAGGTCTTCTGTGTACTTCTCGCGTCGTGCAGACGATAATAGCCGTCGCTCTTGCGGAATTCTACCACTTTTTAAGGACACACTCGGTCCCATTTTGTACTTACTTTCACTTATCACGTTTCAGGAATTGATCCCAGAGTTATTCTTCCTGCCGGAGATGCTGGTAAACAGCGCGGGCTACAAGCTGGGCATCGCGGACTCCCCCTCCGGTGATGTGTTGCTTCCCCCCTGGGCCTCCTCCGCCGAGGAGTTCGTGCGCATCAACCGCATGGCGCTCGAGTCGGAGTTCGTCAGCTGTCAGCTTCATCAGTGGATCGACCTCATATTTGGGTATAAGCAGAGAGGTAATGTTACATGTGTCTACCAGTCTGAATCCATTAAATTCAAACACTTCGTTCCAACAAATTCAAACACACGTCCATAATTCAAGAATGTAATGTATAAAATGCAATGAAGTTAACATAGCTGTAAAGAGTTGTTGGTTACTAGATATGGTATGAATAATATACCTATAACAGATCAGTAACACAGTCAACTGGTAATGACTGTATCGTTCCATTTTTATGATAGGTCCTGAGGCCGTGCGTGCTACAAACGTCTTCTACTACCTAACATACGAAGGCGGGGTCAGGCTAGACCAGATCACGGACCCGGTGACGAGGACCGCGGTGGAGGACCAGATCAGGAGCTTCGGTCAGACGCCCGCGCAGCTGCTGAGCGAGCCGCACCCGCCGCGCGCCTCCAGCCTGCACCTCGCGCCGCTCATGTTCGCCGCGCCGCCCGACGACGTCTGCATGCGGCTGAAGCTGCCCTCGAACGCGGCCGTCGTCCATGTCTCCGCCAATACGTACCCTCAGCTAGCAATGCCGGCCGCCGTCACGGTAACTATATTCATCTTACTTCTTTTTTTCTCTCCTAATGGTTAAGCCAAACAAGTAGAACGTTTAGAGCGATTAGAGATATTTTGTGTGTTTTTCCTAAAAACCGATCTGATCACGAAATATTATGTTTCATTCACTGAATATACATCCCAACATTTCTCCGTACAATGTGTTCCCAGGTGAGCGCGGCGCGCGCGTTCGCCGCGCACAGGTGGGCGGGAGGAGGCTGCGCGCACTCCGCCGCGCGCGCTGACCTCGCGCCCCACCACGCGCCGCACCACCACCACCCTCTGCTCATGGACCCCGTGTGGGGTCAGTAACATTGCTTTTGTTATTGCTTAATTCGCAAGAATGGAGAGTCCAGTAAGAGAGAATTAATCCATAGAGAAGAAATCGTTCACATGACAAGTTCGAAGATTTTTTGTTTTTATAGTCTATTGAGTTCCAAATAATATTATAGATTTAATTGGGATTTATAGATTCTAAAGTTGTTTATCAACATATTTATTATCCTTTTTTTATTAAGATGTGTAATTTCTAATTAATAAAGACAAAGTTATGTCCTATGGGGACACTGACGTGCGGTAATACGTGTTTAATGTCCCGCAGTCGGCGGCGGCGCGGGCGCGCTGTCGCGGCGGCAGCTCGGCGACAACTTCTCCCAGCGCGTGAAGGCGCGCAGTAATTGTTTCGTCACCACCGTCGACTCGCGTTTCCTCATAGCTGCTGGCTTCTGGGACAATAGCTTCCGAGTCTTCTCCACAGAAACTGGTAAATAAATGACTTACATTTTTACATTCAAAAGGAGGCAATACCTTATGTTGTCACTAAAGCCCGTGAACATCAATATCAGAGATGCTACTGATTACTTAAATTGAACCAGTGTTAGGAAAGTTATTTATGTGTCAATTTTTTTAAGGTGCTGTTTCTAATTTTGTTTTCATTTAATTATGTTTAAATTTAATCATAATCCTTTTCCTAAATAATCCTTAAATACTTCTTTTAATAAAATTGTGTCTAGCGATTTTATTTCTCTGATTGAATCTATTTTGGTCCTATTAATGAAAAAATTTAAAAGTTTTATCTGTACTTAGATAATCATTACATCAAAGGTTATAATTTCAGATTTTAAAAAATTGGTCCTTCAAGTCGGATGAAATGAACAAATAATTCGTTTTGCAGTGATATAATGTAATATTTTGTTTGCACTCCAGCTAAGATCGTTCAGATAATCTTCGGGCACTACGGCGTAGTGACCTGCGTGTCGCGGTCCGAGTGCAACATCACGTCAGACTGTTACATCGCGTCGGGCTCCGAGGACTGCACCGTGCTGCTGTGGCACTGGTGAGGATAGATTGTCTATACTTATGTTTTATCGTACTCAAAGTTTTAAATGATGTATTAAATTGAAAGATAATAAAAAGGTCGAAGTAGTATTTTTAATAATGAATATTTGTTTGCCCCAGGTCGGCGCGGCACGGCGGCGTGGTGGGCGAGGGCGAGACCCCGGCGCCGCGCGCCACGCTGTCCGGACACGACGCCCCGCTCAACGCCGTGCTCGTCTCCGCTGAGCTCGGCCTCGTAGTGTCCTCCTCCATCAGTGAGTTTGTTTTATATTTTCAAGAGACCAAACCAATCGTTTTAACAATATTACACCGCTAAAGTGTCATCATCACCTAATAAATGTGTGCCTGAACGACTCTCTTCTAGTAAACTCATGGGAGTTAAGACTATGTCTAAGAGTCTTAATCAAATCGTAGGTCCATCTTTGATGTAGATACCAGTCTACAACCAAACCATTCTACGGCAAATACAGTTCCTAATCCCCTTTTTAACTGATTAATTTGTTGCAGACGGTCCAGTACTAATCCACACGACGTTCGGCGAGATGCTGCGCGCGCTGCCGGGCGCGGCGGGCGCGGCGCCGCAGCAGCTGGCGCTGGCGCGCGAGGGCGTGCTGGTGGTGGGATACGCGCGCGGCCACCTCGCCGCCTACACCCTCAACGGTCGCCGGCTCCGGCACGAGACGCATAATGATAACTTCCAAGTACGTAACTAATTCAATGTTATTTTTTATTTAATAAGTCAAGAGGAAAACGATCACCTCAAAAAGCAGTACATTCTCTTCTTAAAGAGCTCTATGTGGTATCGTTATTTATATTGTATGTCCGTGTGGTCGCAGTGCCTGGTGCTGTCCCGCTGCGGGGAGTACCTGGTGTGCGGCGGGGACGCGGGCGTGGTGGAGGTGTGGCGCGCCTTCACCCTGGCGCCGCTGTACGCCTTCCCGCCCGCCGGCGCGCCCGTCTGCAGCCTCGCGCTCTCACACGACCAGAAGTACGTAATATTGCCATGTTCAAATATTATTATATGTAAAAATCTGGCATCTAAATAAGTAATTAACGCTTTCAGATTTCTTCTGGCGGGCCTCGAGAACGGCTCGCTGGTCGTGTTCCACATAGACTTCAACCGATGGCACCACGAGTACCAGCAGCGGTACTGATCCGCGGCGTACTCTCACTATAACTACTGATGCGATGTCTGTCGGTTGTACGTAAACTTACTGTCGAAACAAATTTAAGTGTCAATTGATGTAACTTTGACAGATATTATCAGTGTTACCATCTTATGGTACGCGCTGGTAGCTTAGAAGCATCAATACGAAGGTTTTTACATATTTAATTTCTTTGGTAAATACTTTAGATGCTTCTAAACTACTAGCGTCTTAAATTAGAAGCTAGATCGGCGTTAGGCGCCTCAACTGCTTTTATAAGCATTAGAAAATGTTAGTTTGCCGCTACGCTCCTCGCTATGTTGGTCAGTGTTGCATCATTTACTATTTATATTTATTCAAATTATACCTTGAAATTTACTGTTTTAATTTTTTTTCTACAATTACTATAAAATATTCCTCTTGAAAATTTTCAATGTTACAGTTATTAATCGGTACTTAATTATTTTTATTTTAATAATTGTTAAATGCAAAATCATAATTATGATTTTATCTAAATAATATGTATGTTATATTGAAAAAATTGTTTTTTTTTTCTTGTACTATCGTAATAATAAGTTATATTTCAACCGTGGCAACACTGGCCAATGTTAGTAGAGATAATTAAAATGGAAGGATGCATCGTATAATAGTGGAGATATTGATACGACAACGTTTATGTAAAAAGTTTATTTCTGAGGCGGACAAGTACTTACTTCTATTAGTTGTAAGCAGTATTGTTTTATTTTATTAACATTCCATTAAAATATGTTTTATTGATAGTATTAATTGGATTTATATTGTAACTAAATCAATTTATTTTTGTTTAATTTTAGTGCCATAGGTAAAATATATTTGACTGCAATAGGATGTGTAAGGCTTTGATCTCTCGTATCAACAAACGTCCATTTATGTACTTAACAACATTTAAAAAGTGTGCAATATTTTTAAATATTTTCTTGACGACAATGATTTCATTGAAAAGTGTTATATTTTATATATTTTTAGATTTTCTTTTCGTAAATTATTATTATTATTATTTTATTTCATGAATTTTATATTTCTTCGGTGATGGGTAGCTTAGGTATTTAATTTGTGTAAAATCAATTTGTTGTAATTATATTTTTTGATTTTTATTAAATGGTTGTATTAACTAACACCTTTGGTTTCTTTTAATTTTATTGCTTTCGTAATTCTTTTTCTTTATTTTTAATTTTTATCTTTTTATTTGTTCGTTGATACAGAGACGATATAAACAGTTCTCGGTTAGTTTCCGTGTTGGGCGAGCATCTGATCGCGACTTCGAGTTGCTGTTGTGTGAATTTAAGGTAGAATAAATACGCGAAAGTGCCAAGTAGTCATTTTCGCCGATAAACTATGTCAATATACGTGTAGACGGAGAATAGATGATATTTGTAATATTAAAAGCTATTTAAGACACATATTGAAGTTGTGTTACGGCTGATAAACCTTAACCAATAATAGTTTTTTACGCGACCATTGTATTTATTGTAAATTCGATCGAAAGCTATATTTTTGCATCACTACACCTGCACCGCTCCTTCCGTTCTGTGATTTAGGCTTTAAATATGCACTCTTAGTCATAAAATTGAACAAAAAAAAATAAAAACTATCTTTTCCTACTCTCTGTGCCAAAACTATTGTAACATACAGATAATGTAGAGAACAGTCGTATGAACATGCTATCAATAGTACAGCGGCGTCGCCCCTAACTTAGCTTTCCTTTAGGTTAGGTTAGAACTTGAAATCTCTTTTAAAAAAATCTAGAAAATTCTTGTTGGTAACTTTATTTTCAAGTAATGACTTCTAGTGAATTGTACAAATAAATCTTGAAACCCTTATTCTCTCACGTCCCACGGTAGTTCCTTAGATCCTAATCGCTAATTTCATAACTAGTACTACCTAATCTTAGAAACTAATCCTTTATGTAATTCTTTAAGTACGACCTATCCCTACTGATATTTTACATTACACTTATCTTTAGAATGCAATCCTAAATAAAAAAAAAATAGTTTACAAAAATTAGAATCTTGCCTTCAACTAATCTACTTTTAAAAAAATTATCAATATACACGCTAAAATCTTATTCTTATACTAAATAAGACCATTTCGAAAATCTAAGCACAGAAACTCGCAGCACGCTAAAAAAACACGCTACACGCAATTCTGTCCATTAAAGGTAAGATAATTTTAAGATACGAAACTTAACATAGAATAAAAATTAATGTTTTTATTCCGATAGAATAAGGCAACTCTTGTATATTGTATTATTCGCTGTCCTGTCCATTTAGTCGTAAGCTGAATATGACGTACACAAAATTGAATTAACACATTCATTAATTACACTAAGCTCTAGATTGAATAATTATTGCTTAGAATAATTACTTTGAGTTGTGACCACCATATTAAAATGGTACTATACTGTAATCAATACTTACACATCGCCAATCGGCTTTTGCATTTAGTAGAAGTTACATTTCACAATTACTAAAATTCATAATTAATGTCTGGCAACACTGCTTTAAAAGACAAAGTTACAAACTGCACGTACATTTAAAACATGCGCAATAGTTTAAACGAACGCTTTTTTCACCCCTACTTTAGTATTATAGGCTAGACTTTCATTATTACACATAAGGTCAATATACTGCCTCCACCAACAAATGAAATGTCTGGTTTAGGTTTTAGTAATTCAATATTATGAAAATGTTGTTGAGCGTATATTATAGTGAATTAATCTAGAATATTATTATAGTAAATCGTAGACATGTAGAGGGCGTAGAATTAGTTTAGTGAGACATTTTGCGTAAATGAAATTGACATTTTTATCCGCTGGAATTTGAATGTAATACGATTTTACTCGTTGAAATGTAAACAACGGTAATTTCCAACTTAGCGATGAATTTTTCGTGTTTAGAAGTTACTTTTGTGGAGTTTTATTTGTAAATTGTTTGAGGTTACAGACAACTTCTTAGTGTTACGTAGTGAGATTTGATTTGTTAAATTTATTAAATGTATAATTTTATTCGAAAGTTTAATAGTCAGGCTAATTAATATACAGAAAGAAAAAAGGACAGTATTTGATGCATTGATTGATATAGCTGATTTATTTACCCGAAAAATTGGGGAAAATGTTCAAAATACATTATCTTCGGACGTAAACTGACATTGACAAGTACATTCGCAAAGAAAGTTAGTTACCACTAAAATATATTTGCTAACCATAAACCAATACAATCGCGTTCAGTAAGTTAAGAGATCTCTTTTAATCCTTTGTTTACTTATGTTCATTAAACAAAGATAAAGGTCTTCTACAGCAATTACGTGTACGTTTTGCCTTATTTTTATATTAATGAGTCTGAACTTCATCGATTTCGAGCATGTTGCCCAATGCTAGATTTGTTATTTCACTAGTTTATTAAACTATTGTCACGTTCTTTGATATTACTTCTATATGCACATGCTTTTAAAAGAAAATTTAATGTGTGGTTTTTCATATGAAATTGTGATATTTTGTTCGAACGCATTTAATTTTAAACGTTTTTCACTCAAGAGCAGTCTGCTCCAAGTTTTATTTTTGTGCTAAATGTATGGAGCGTTTGTATGTTACGGGAAAGTCTTAAGTATGAAATAAATTGCATTGATTAAATAAATTTTATTATTTAAATATCCTGCCTATTTAATAATATTATGAAATATGTCCAAATGCCCTGTCTGTGCAGTGTACACGCGCATTGGTTAAGATCGACTCGATATAAACAGATGTGAAGTAGCAAT
This sequence comes from Papilio aristodemus, assembly GCA_016277805.2. Taxonomy (NCBI): domain Eukaryota; kingdom Metazoa; phylum Arthropoda; class Insecta; order Lepidoptera; family Papilionidae; genus Papilio; species Papilio aristodemus. Next base: position 3,935,630 of record JAABKM020000015.1, on the reverse strand, counting down.
GTGTATGTCGTCGAGCAATAGTGAACTTCTTTAGTTAATAATCTCACTAGGCATTTTTTATATTCACACTTGAAACAAAAAAAAACTGAGTCACCATATTTAAAACCAGGAAATACATATTTTTCAAATATTTCCTAATAGACTAGTTGAATGGCATACTAGAGAGGAAATATAAGGAGTACCCATAAACTAGTGTACATGCATGGATGTATGTAGAAGCGAGAAGTGTGTTATAATCGCTCTAAATAGTAATTTGTAATTTCTGCCTACCTTTTTGGGTTAAGGCGTGATGTTAAGGTAGTTACTAAAATAAAACATATTTTTATGTCATTTTTTTTATTAAGTATAGCTTATAAGCTAAGCGACGGCAGCCACCGGCGGCGGGGGCAGGGTCGCGGGCGCGAGGGAGCGCACGTCGCTCGTCGGCTCCGTGGGTATGGGCTCGTCCTTGGGCTCTGTGACCAGGATGTGGTCAGGCTGGGGCTTCTTGGGGCCGTTCTTGCCCTGTTGATCCCATGGCAACATGATCTTGACCTGTCAATCAATTTATTGTTTAAACACTTTTGCTACCATGAAAATAGTTGTAGCAGAAAAACACAAAATAATTTTGTCAATGTTCTGATGTACTGACATTATTGTTAAGGTGTTATTAGTGGACTATTCTATAAACTGAGGAAAAATCAGTTGTATCTTTTTAAAGTAAATGCACTCATTATCATAAGGAATAATAAAAAAAAGTATCAAACAAACTTAATAATTGAATAAACCTTAACCAACCAGTAAACCACAATGAAAATACCATTAATAAAATGCCAACATTAATAAATTATTGATTATTATATTTTTGTTTGGCCTGCACCGTACAAGAGCTCATACAGAATGAACCCTCCAATAAACAGGTCAGTTACTTTACCACTACAAATTAGACCACAAGCTGTAGGAGGCTTGCCATCCCTGATTGTGTGGCTAACAGGCATTTAAAAAAAACATTTTTTAATCTATTACCAACTTACTTCAAAAGTTATTTACTAAATAAGAAATCTATGGAGCCAATTGTAGGAAGATATCATGGAAAAGATTAAAAGATGTGAGCTTCTGTAGCATTTTATATGACAAAGCACAGATTCCAGCCTATCTCCTCTCTTTTTCCCTTTCCCCTTCTACAATAACTGGAAATGGATATTAATGGACAGGAGCAGTCATTTGGTTCCTTTTTTCCTCTGTACCTTAAAAATAGGTTCATAAAACTTCATACCTTGATACCCAAGACACCTTGTCTTAACAACACATGTCGGGTGGCTGTGTTCACGTAGTCGTTGCATGGGTCACCGGAATGGATCATAAGGCCATCAACAAACTTCATGGACTTGGCACGCTGACCACGCAGCTTGCCCGATACAACCACTTCACAGCCACGGGCACCAGACTCCATGATGAAACGGAGCACACCGTAACAAGCACGGCGGACGGCCAATCCTGTAAGGGGATAAACATGACTTTATAAATGAAGTGTTTTATGGTGAAACAAAACATAACAAATAAAAAAAAAACATTTTTTTGTGTCCAGACTTTTATACAGATGTCAAATTGATAATCTAAATGTTTCTCAATTCTCAACTTAATAAAATTAAAAGATATGTGAGATGAAATAGCCAAACATTATTTACCCATAAAAGAGATCTGATAATTATTATGACTAAACAAAATTAAATTGTTGTAAGTATGAAGACAGCCTTAAGTGATTAAAACAGAGTTAATCACTTTCAGATTAAAAAAATAAGTAAAATGAGATATTGTTGTGAATCAGGCTCAATATCACAAATGCAGAAATTCTAGTATAGCATACAGATGCTATATTCAAAGCCATACCAAATTGACTTAAATTTAGTATATGCAAATTCCTTGAGACTGCACATCAGACTTCAAATTACATTGATATTGTATGTCACGATAAATGTGACAAAATTATTTTACCATACGATTTAATGTACTTATGCATGCATATGTGCATTCAATAATAAAATAAAAAAATACGAACCTCCAATGAGTTTGTATCTTAAAGATTCAGCCTGAGCGATAGCGCAAAGACCGCGGGTGGCGACCTTCTCGGCATAAAGCTCCACAGATTGTTCAGGAATATTGAACCTCTTTTGTACAACCGAGGTCAACTCGCGAATTCTGCGCCCCTTCTCGCCAAGCACGCTCTGTGTTCTCGTCGCCATAATGATAATTTCTGACCGTATCGGGGTAACTCGCACCTCCACACCGGAGTAGCCATCTTCGGCCAATTCTCTGGTCAAGAACTCGTTAAGTTCAGCCTTAAACACACCGTCGCCGACGAACTGAAAATATCACACGGAGGTTATGTATTTTTTACGTTCACAGTGCGGCGTAGCTTTGTTTACGAAACACTGGCAATTTTTTTAATTAATTTTTGACGTCCAATAATCGGTTAATAAAGGTTACAATACTACTTTAAGATAGAAGATACATTCACAACTTTTTGACATCCATTAACATCACGGTTTACACTAACACTTTTTACTGAAACTTTGTATTTGTGGAAATAAATAACCCCATTTTACAATTTGGTAAATTGATTTAGAATAGTTTTCTATTAGAAAATAACATACTTTGCGCTTTTTAGAAATGTTGTTCACCGCCATGATTGCAACGGGGGCTGAGAAAACTCAAAAAGACAGCAGAACACAGATCCATAAACGTCAATGTCAAAAAATGTTACGTTTCTTTATAAGTATATAATTTAATAAAGATGGTCTTCGACAAAATTTAAAAAAGATATATATTTTTAGTTTCACTTATAATTTATCATGTAAATATGTATCCTATGATAAAGAGATACATTGTGTGTTATGAACACATTAGTTTATATAAATAATATTTATTTTACAAAATTGTGCAACAGGTACATCGACTCGTTGTTAGCTCTCCATTTCACATCTTAATTACAAGGTGTCCAGAAAGGGTATCGGGTATTTGTAAATTCAATGAAACAAAAATTATTCGTACGCAATAAAAAAGTT
>JAABKM020000015.1:3900466-3927270 GCA_016277805.2 Papilio aristodemus | reverse complement strand
CCGCACCCTTTAGACGCCCCGTTTCGAATATGGCGCGAAAACAAATACCCGATACCCTTTCTGGACACACAGTATAATATTTTTGTTTTTCGGGTGGCCAGTAACCTTGTAATAGAACAAGATTACATTTTAAGCTACTTACCTATCCAGGGTGAAATTCGGTACTATTTAATTTATATTAAACTGCCTAGGTGGCGCAGATGTATCTCAGTAGGGCTGCAGTGCAGGGTCCCGGATTTGAATCCCGGGACAAAGTGACATTCGGTTTTTTATTTAAAAATCAACCCGGAATCTGGATTTTGTGCCCGATATGGCGATTGGCACATCATGTTACGTATACACTTTACTTTTCCATCCCATAATGTGATAGGGGTCGAGCTTGTAGTTATATTAGACGCAAATTCCATGCGACATGCTAAATATAATTTGCGACGTAATTATCATTAAAAGAAAACATTAGAGCAACGTCCGTACTTGATTTTATTCAATGAGACTCGCTTTAACGTGAGATAATTTAGTTAATTTTATTGTGTCGTCGCGTAAACCGCCTTGAATTGTGAAGCTGGCTGAATATTAATAATTCATGACCGCTTGTAATAAAAGTGGTAAATTGTACCTTTGAGAGAATTATAAGGTAACGAGGCAAATACAAATCGAGATATTTACGAATTCATTACATTCACAAATATTATTTAAAACTAGTTATATTTTTATGAATTCGACAATTTTGTATAAAGTATCAAATTCACGTTATGGAAGTATTGATGATTTAGGAGGCGGAGTTTAGAGCCTAGAGGTCTAAGATCTCTGAAACAATGCGAGCATCAAACATAAGAAAATAATCACGTATAATAACTTACATGGTGTGTTATAATCATCAGGTATGTTGTAATTTACTAAGTATTTATCTACGATGCTGACAATCAATAGTTGTAGTGTATTGTGAAATACGTGCGCAGTACGAGCACATGTACCTTTTACGACACAGTGTGCGAAGTACTTAAAACTGTCATTCGTTTTTGCAATATAATTAAGTTTTAGCGATCTACCTTACCCCTTCAACAAGCTATAAAAGTATAATTTAAAAAGGATACAAAAATTTGGTAAAACGTTCATAAATATAAGGGAATAGAAGAGGTAGTGCGCGCTGTCTTCTAGCAAGAACCGCGCGAAGAACTCTCTGGAGAGTGCGATCTCGCGCGGCGGGATGCGCTGGTGAAGCCGCAGTGCTGACGTGGCCGCGTTCGCTAGCAAAGCCTTGTAGAACGCTGAGACTGGGCTGCAACGAATTATATCTTAGGAAGTTGCGTATGCGCAGGCGTGAAATGCAAAGCCTAGCTCCACTACAGATATTTCTCAGAATAACGAGCGTAAAAATAAAATAAATGTAAAGTGGTGCACACGCAAGACTAACTTTCACTCACGCCAAAGAGAACTGAAACGAATGGTAACTTTATGCCGTCTCATTCAGCTTTCACATCTTTGATGAAAATCTTTGAACAAATAAACATAGCTCAATATGAACCACATTTATTTATATGACTAAATTAGCACGAACAAAAACACACCAAATGTGACATTTATAACATAAATATTACTCAACATTGAGTCTAAAAATAAAAGTTGTTAAAATTCAGTTATAATATTTATAAAATTAATCTTATTGAATGAAAAATGTTATTTCAAACAATACATACAATAATTCGTAAAAAGAAGACAACACAAGAATTAAAAATTATTATTACTTACTTGGTGAATATGGGTAGTACATAGCCGATTGTGCATAGAACTGTGAGAAGACGGATGCCCCAGAGTGCTACATCCACTTTATTTGCTATAACATGAGCTTTCAAGGCTGGCAGACCTTTCGGGGGAGTCCCCTCTCCTGCTGGAGTATTTTGATCCGCCATTCTATTAACAAACAGAATCAAAGAATGTTAAAATTACCCAAGAAGAGTATTTTAACTTGTTATAATTATTAAAATATTCCTGCAGTTGCAACAGATTGCCAGAAGAATATTCAATAAGATTTAAATGAGAAGAAATAAACCTGCTATATAGTGTTTCATATGATTACTATAACAGAAAGGAAATTGTTATTTATATTCTATTCAATGCCTGGCAACACTTGATGCAGTGTCAAGTGTTTTTTTAATGTGTTTTCCATGCATTGTTTCCTTGTCATAATGTTTAAAAACCTTTATGAAATGTCCACCTTAAAATTTACCTTAAATTCACCTCTCAAATTTCTTAGGAGATATCCAGTTGAGTTATTTATTTAATTAAAATAAAACTAACACTGGCTCATGAAACTTCATACTTTTATAATTACATTTTTATAATTGATAAGTATCATCAACTATTAAATACAAATTGCATATTCTATAATAAAGAGAAAGTGTATTTTTTATAAAAGTTTTGAATCATAGTCGTTTGTTTTTTCTAAAGTCTGCAGTTATGAATGACAAAGAAAGTAGTGTACATTACACTTTCTAGTTTTGTGATATGTATGTCATGTAACAATTGAACAAGAGATTGCCCTTAAACCCACTTGTTAAGCAAATGTTATGCCTATAAAATACGAAGTTTATGTAAAGATTGTTGGTAACTCTCGTTATCTGATAAGCATATGGACTGATAAAAAGAAAAAAAAATGAAATATAACCTAAGTTTCCCACTTATAATGCTTCATAAAATAGCTGCGTCTCTTTATCAGACATGAGTGACGTAAAACGTGCTATTATGGTAATTAAACGCAAAAAAGAAATACTAAGATTTTTTTAATTTAAAATGATTATTTCAATTAGCGATTAGTTGGCGCTAACACAATTATTCTCACTTATAATATTTCAAGTGATACCTGATGAGACCTTCAAAAAACAAGATTAAAACGGAATTTTTACCTTTTTATGTCGAAGAAAAACTTGTTTTTGAGGATAATTATGAATAGTTACAAAAATGATTAAAGTACACAAATAGTCATTTTGGGTCAATTCTAGTATTATAAGAAAATAACTTAAAGATAATATGATACTTACACTGAATTAACGAAGAAATACAAACGAATTAAACAATAATTTAACTATATTACTAACACAACTCAATGTTGAGGTTGACCACGAAACCACGAACAAACATGAAACATGATTTGTCCAGATTTGTCAAACGACAGAAGAAAAAAGTGAAGAAACTCTAGTATCACAGACAAAACAACAGTTACACTTTAACATTATTCTAGTAATAAAGACTTTGGTGATTTATTTGATTTTTTTTTTCAAAATAAAACGCATTAAAAAACTAATTATTTAATATTTTGTTTGTCCGTAATTTATACCTTCAGTACCCATTAACTTGCCGTTAACAATAATTTTAAGCCCTTTTTGGAATTCAATATTGAATGATACTAATATGTTGTGTAAAACATCAGAAAGAACTTAAATACGGGAAATAATACTACAGAGTTATCCATTAATGAGTTGATCATTAAGATAAAATGGGTTAATAGGATTTGACAGGTTTTGGTTGGAATCTAGTTTCAACAAAATTATGACAGCTATCACAAAGTTGTCAATTGCTTGTCGTATCATTTCAATTCAGAAATAATGCACTTACATTAAAATATGCTAAATATGGCTTGTAAAATCTTACACCGAAGTAATTTGAAGTGTTATTTTAATATTGGTCGTAGTTATCGTAGATATAGTGTAATAGCTTCAGTCATTAAAGAGGCGAATGTTGGTGAAGTAACTGAAGTTAAGGTTAATTCATAAATATTAAAAAAAAAATCTCGTTTTAGCTATTTGTAAAATATTAACAATTTATGTTTTAAACAGGGTTGGGTAAAAAACTTGCGAGTTCAGAAAGAACTTGTATTTGCAGATATAAGTGATGGATCGTGTGCAAAGAAACTGCAAATTGTTATACCTAAAAATTTAAAAACTGATGACTTGACCTATGGGAGTTCTGTTCGTGTAATTGGAAAACTTTCCAAAAGCCCTCGTGGCCAACTAGAGCTCTCTGCAGAAGAGGTAAAGGTGTTTGGTGAATGTGTAGTCTTGGATGGATACCCATTTAATCCAAGAACTACACATTCTGCAGAGTACATTCGTCAATACCTGCACTTACGTTGTAGAACAAATTACACATCAGCATTGTTGAGGATACGGAATTCCGTAACAAAGCACATACATCAGTATTTTGATACCAGGAATTATTTACACATCCACACTCCTATTTTAACATCCAATGATTGTGAAGGGGCTGGTGAGGTATTCAAAGTGTTACCTGATAATAAAGATACAATCAAAGCGATGATGCAGCAAGATAAGAATGTTGATAATGTTTATTTTGGAGCAAAAACTTTTCTGACAGTATCTGGTCAACTTCATTTAGAAGCCATGTGTAGAGGTTTGGGCAATGTGTACACATTAGGTCCAACATTCCGAGCGGAGAATTCAAGATCTCGTTTGCATTTATCTGAATTCTACATGTTAGAAGCAGAATTGGCATTCTGTGAAAGATTGGAAGACCTGCAAAGCTCAGTTGAGGATTTATTAAAGTATGTTTTTATTGAAACAAGAAATTCAAATGAAGATGATTTATATTTAATAGATAAAGAAAAAAATAAACCTCCAGCTTGGTTAGATAAAAAATTTGTGACAATGACTTATATTGAGGCAAAAGATATACTTCAAAGGAAAGGCTTGCCCGACACTGAAGATGGTATAAACAAGGAACAAGAGCTTGCTTTAGTTGCCCATTGTGATAATGTCCCAGTCTTTGTTATAAGATGGCCAAAAGAGCAGAAATCTTTTTATATGAAGGAGTCCCAAGACAATACTAAGGTACCAAATATTACAAGCTCCTTTATTATCTATTTTATGTATAATTTTAGAATTCCCCTAACATCATTGCTTTGCTTAAGTCTTACCCTGTCAGTACCTATTTCTACCATTACGACAAAATAGACTACACAATCTTACTGGTCCTAATTTTTCCTTCTAATAGCTTCTATATTCTATGGACAGTTGTGTTCCATGATAATCATTTGGTGACTATGTCTAGAAAATGTAGCAAATTATTTGATATTTTTTTTATTGCAGGTAGAAGCATTGGATCTTTTAGCACCAATCACCGGAGAAATAGTTGGTGGTAGTCTTAGAGAAGATGACTACAACAAATTAAAGTTGAAATTACCATCCGAAGCTCTGAACTGGTATTTGGAACTAAGAAAATTTGGGAATATCCCAACTGGTGGTTTTGGTTTGGGTTTAGAGCGTTTGTTACAAGTTTTGTGCAATGTACCTAATATAAAAGATACCTTGCCATTCCCAAGATGGCCCCATAACTGTGATATGTAGATTTAAGTACAAATATGTTTAAATATAAATTAAAATGATAGTAAACGATTTTTTTCTCTCCTTTGTGAAATTTGGCATAGCGTGCACCTATTGCATCACAAGGTCTATTGGGGCCTATTGTAGTTACTGAGTACACAGATGAGTTTATGACAAAGTGTATTTGCAAATTTGGTAATAAAATAATTGGCTTACTGTAGGTCTTACAGTAAGTCAATACTGCCTCGGTGGCTCAGTGGTATCACGTATTACGTATACGGTACCACTGCAACACTGAGGTCCCGGATCGGGGAAAACGATATTGGGTTTTTTCAACTTGATATCAGCCCGGAGTTCGGAATTAGTGCCCGATATGGCGATAGGTTCGCCCCCTATCACATTACGGGACGGAAAAACATATGGCGAAATGTGGGTGCACTAGTTGCACCTCTGCCTACCCCTTCGGGAAATACAGGCGTGAGATATGTTTTTTTTTATAATTGGCTTACTGTAGGTCTTATGCAAAAATTTCCAGTTGTAAGTTGGTTTAGTAAACTAAAAATTTAACATCTTGAGATCGATGTATTTTTTTTGTATGCGTTTCCTATATAAATGGAATATAAGCATGGAAATGAAAAACAAAGTATACATTTAACATATTTATTCAACTTATATTATTTCCTAGACATCAAAATTGTAAAAGTAAACCAAAACTAGAATAAAACAGTAGAGTACATGCTAAAGAACAATATCACATATTGTGACAACACTATATACAGTTACAACCTAAACTTTACTTTGAAATGAAAAAAAAAACGATAAGAAGAAATAGAAAAGTTTTTTTTTGTTATTTGAAATTATTTGAGAGATTTTTCTCTTTAAGAATAGCTACAGAAAATTGTCTAAAAAAAGAACGATCATTATAAAGATTTTACAAACTTTATTCATATTTCTTGTCAACTTAAGCCCTGCGATTTTTACATTTAGGCAAAGTGTCGCAAGAAAAGACTTGTAATAAAATAAAGCCATCGCAACCATTCGTAGTTACAATGGTTTTAATTTATTAATTGACCTCTATTAATGTCTACAACAGACATAATAGATACATATATTAAAGTACAAACCACTAAACATATTGTGCCCGATAGTGTACACAATATTATATATTTTTTCAATTTTTTCAAAACAAATAATGTTACCAATCTTTTAGGTAGACATTTAAGATGACAAAATAAATTAAGTAATATAATTTCATTACAATGTCATATATATATATACAATGATTTAGTGACTATACAATTTAATTTTATCATAAAAACCTTACGCTACCCCCTAAAGAATATAGACTGAAAAAAAAGTTTAGATACAATCTTAATTTAATATCACAATTTCTTCTTCTTTATTTACAAATCATTTTGAGAATTAATCAATAACAAATCTCATTCTTCACAATGTGATTCTACGTCCCTTTATATTTTTAATCACCTCCGTGGCACATGAAAGTTAAGATTAGATATCATGCGAAATGCATTGACAACCCTAAGACTATAAGGCCCTTACATATGAAATTAGCGTTTTTTCGTACGGGCCCTTTAATCAAAAATTTCTTCTCTTCGTTTATACACATGTATTTGTGTTACGTATCATTTTGTACACATGTATTTGTGTTACGTATACTGCGGAAACGGCTCAGAGGGTTAATGTATAGCGGTCGTGTTGCAAAAGAAAACACAGTGCGTTTTTGGTTCCAACGTTTTCGTTTTGGATGTTATGACCTGCAGAACGAGCCCCGTGGACGAACGGAGACAAGTTGATAAGAAAGAGTTGAAGGCTATTTTAGAAGCGGATCCATCACAAATCAAGACAGACTTAGCTGAAGATTAAAAAACTTGAAAGGTGGGTCCCTCACGAATTGTGTGAAGCAAATCCGTAAACGGGAGTCGACTGATGCGTTACATTACTTAACCGGCACAATAGTGCAGGGTTTTTAAATCGAACCATTACCTGTGATGAAAAGTGGATTCTCTACAATAATCGGAAGCACTCATCGCAATGGTTGGAACCTGGCAAGCCAGCTAAATTCTGCCCCAAGCGAAAATTGATCCGAAAAAAGTTACTTGTACTACGTTTGGTGGACTGGTACCGGTGTTGTTCATTACAGTTTTCTCAAATCTGACCAGATGATTACAGCAGAGGTGTGTTGTCAGCAATTGCAAATCATGATGGAAAAGCTAGCTGCTAAACAACCGAGGCTGGTCAATTGCTCTACGATACTGCTGCCCCACGACACTGGGCCAAACACTGCACAACAGACGGCCAACAAATAAGAAGAGCTTCAACTGGAATGTCTAAGACATGCATCGCGGATCTTGCTCCAGCAGATTACCATTTTATTTTCGAAATTTGGATAACCAACCGCTTTCAAAGAGTTCATTGATTTCCGTACGAATGGTTTTTTTAGTAAAGAGAAACTACGTATGAGATGGCAATAGTGCTTAAATAACAAATGGTTCATACTTTGATTAAATTAATATATTAAAAATATTCGGCTTTCTGTTGCTCCCATACCAAACGCCAATTTCTTATAAAAGGATATATAGAACGCGTAAGCAACACATTAAACGCGTTATTGCCATGTTAATGCCAACAGTATTCTTGTTACATTCTGCATCGCTAAAGTATATACATACAAGCTCTTCCCTAATTCAACCGACCTAATTGTTTTTTGGTTTTTAGTACCGGACAACTTTTTTTTTATTAAAAAAAGTACAGATAAAATGATTTCTATGCTTGGTTCTTAATAGCTTTAGTAAGATAAAATTAGTAGATTAGTTAAATTATCTAAAACTGTATAGATATACATTCTAAAGAAGAAAACTCAAAAGCGACCAGCTAGTACAGAAGATAATAAAAATAAATGTAATGGAGAATAAGATAAAAAAAAAACTTATTTGCAAAAACATTTCCGGTTAAATAATAAAAGTTATTGTAACTATTGTGTCATTCTCACTAATAAATTGCGAAAGTAATCCAAATAAGCGTTTAGAGGTCACGATATGTGTTGGTTTGTTTTACGGATTACAAAAAACGTAATTTCATCTCTTATATATGTCATTGTTGACAGTAAATCCTTGTGTTGTTACCTGTTTACATTCATTGTGTAATCTTATTGTTTAATATTGGTGCAAGTATTTTGTTACTTGACAATACTATAATATGGTATCATAAATTGATTATTTTGCATACATGTTATTGATTATTTTATTTTAAAATTAAATCAACCCTATGCCACGATATCAGGGGTGGTCAACCTTCAGCTACGTAAGTACTTTTATTTAAACTCATGTTGACTACCCCTCTATCAGAAGTCACTTTTCGTTTCAAATATTTTTAACAGTTTAATTTGTTTAAATGATTGTACAAGATCTTATAAATATGAAGCATATTTTTTCCTCAATATGAAAAGTTTTCAAGCCTTACTATTTTTATGGGGTAAATAGAGATGGAGAATGCTATGATAGGTCATTTTCCAACACAATCTCACAAGATTTTAGTCCTTTTGTAAAATCCTTTAGCATAGTAAGTATCCGTTGGTAATTTAATTTGTTTTAGATTTGTCTAATTTGGTTTTGTGATAATAGTTGATTCTGGAATTATTTTGGCCACTTAAATATTATAGAAATCAAAAGATTATAAAATATCAAAAATTAACTTTACGATATATTTGATTTGAGATATTTTTTAACTTATCTCAATATAATGGTCACGAGCTAGGAATGCTAGTTTGTTAATGACGCTGTATACGTGACGTAACTCCTAAATACCGAGGCATTTATATTGTACCTAAGAAAAGTGCAAATTTTATACGCAACATTTTTTATTTACAAAAATCCTTGCATGCATTCGAAAACCTTAATTGTAAATTTCCAAAGTGTGTTTAGTTCATATTTAATTAAGATTTATTGCAAGAACTTGACCGATTCAATAACATTTTTAATTTTTTAATTATATTTTTTCCCGATTTTATTTATTTTATTTCAATATATCCTTAAACTTAATTGATTTACATTTACTTGAGGGATATTTCTAATTAATTTAATTAAAGAAATGATTTTGTTGTCAACAAAATATAAAAAAAAATATATGATTCTCACATAATAGAACAAAGTCCCGAGAGTTCGTTTCCTTTCTGCACTGGAGGTTGTCTACTGAACTGTACACCTTCTAGTTTAGGTTTCAACTTGTACTCCAGTTCGGGTTCCTCGCCTGGCGGTAGGGGTTCATCATCAGCGCTGATATCTTCCAGCATCGGTTCCGGGGTGACGAAGGTCGGTATCGTCTTGGTGATGTTAATCCTGATGGCTCCGATGGGCAGGACTGCGGTGGGCGCGTCTAACTGCACGTTGCCGTCGATGGAGGAAGTGACGGTGGTGTGCGTGGTCTCTATTGTGGTGGGTAAGCGTTCCTCTTCCACTGTTATTACTGGTTCATCATCTGCAATAATGTAATAAACAAACGTATTAGCTTAACGGGGTAGACAGACAACATATGTTTTAAACGAAGCATATAAAGATATCGAAGGATGTTCGGAACTGAGATAAGAGATACAAATATGACGTTACACTTATTTTTGCTGCCTGCTTAACAAATTAACAAACAGTTTATGAAGGTTGTACCATACTATGTAGAGTACTTGTTAACTTTGTATACACAAGTTAAAACGTAGCCAAGTTTACTGACCGGGGTCGACGGGCTCCTGCTTGACGCGCACCCGGGTGAAGTCCTGCAGGTCGAGGTCCCGCTGCCGGCGCGCGGCGCTCGTCTCGTCGTCCGTGTCCGCGTCCTCCAGCACCACCTGCTCCACCGGCTCCGCCTTCAGCACCACGTCGTCATCGGACTCCGACTCGGAGCCCTCTTCTATCTGTTCATTGTATTTTGTAATGTCATTGAAGCAATCATAGACAACCGACTCGAAGGACCATTTCTTTTTTTGTAAAAATCAAACCAACTAAATATCGGATGACACTAACCTTATACATATTATTATATTTGTGTATATTCTTTACTTTTAAATGCAATAACTTACAGCTTTAAAAAAAATAAAAGAATATTTTTCTAACAAACTATAAAAACGTCATTAAAACATTGCATGAATACCTCTAAAGGCTCTACAGCAGGATCCTTGATCTCGAGCACCTCGACATCAGACTCGTCGTCTGAAGGCACTTTCACCTCGTCCATGTCCTTAATCTCTATCGGCTCCGTCTTCTCCACCTCGCTGGGCACCTCCTCCGACATTTCTTCTTTTGGTTCTTCTTTAGCGAGCGACGCCTGTTACAAATAGTGAGGTGTTGAAAACTTACAGTGGTAGAGGCCGCAACATCAGTTGGACGAATGGGCCGGCTCGACCGGGCGCATTAACTAAGTAAACACGGTTAATATTATTTCTTTTTTTTTTTATAAAAGAACTCACTTTATAATCGGAGAGGCAGAGCGGATGGTAGTGCAGGTCGTCGTGGCGCACCGCGTTCCGAAGGTGCCACTCCTCGCGGTCCTCGTTGTAGAACTGCAGGAAGAGATCGCCGCACAGTGCGCAGTGCGCGGCGGCGGGCGCTCCGGCGGCTGCGCTCGGTGCCTCCACGGGTGCTTCGCCCGCGACCCCGCTTTCCGTTGTCGTCGCATTCGTTTCGAACCAGTTCTTTTCTGTTTGATGATTAGATACTTCATTAGTTATAAATTAAAGGAATTCATTATTTACTTTGAGTTAGCCTGAGCGGTAAAGTATCACAATCTCCGGGGAGCCACAATGTAATGTATTAGCACCGTGTATTTGTCGTGTGCACGTGTGTGTACCTCTCTCGTCGAGTTCCTCCAGCTCCTCGTAGCGCAGCCAGTCGGGCAGGTCGTAGTGCCAGGCGCGCGAGTGCGCGCGGCGCGCCGAGTCCCGCTCGCGCCGGTTCTGCCGGAAGTGCCAGTCGAGGTGCTGCGAGTAGCGCACCGTGTGCTCGGGCGGGAAGCGCGCGCCGCACCCGCTGCACTGCATGCCGCCGTACAGCCGCGACACCAGCGCCGGCTGCTTGCTGCAACCACGGCACACTATGTATCACCTTGAATACAGGACCTTAATAAACGTGGTCAATGTAACTCATTAATTCTTACAGATGCTGATGATGAATAATCTTGGTTCCAGTTGAATCAAGTTTTAAATTAAAAAACAACGTCGCAAGTTAACTTACATCTTTAGAGTTTCCGGTTTAAGAAGATCCACTTTACGAACGATAGTTTTGTCTTCAATATGCTTCGGTTTTATTTCATCTGTCTTGATGTCCTCTTTATTCTCCTTGGGCATTGGGACGATGCCAGTCGCCACGAGCTTGGCAAACAGATCGTTGATGTTGATGTTGCCAAGTATCGGCAATGGATTGGCAGGTTTCTCCTCCGAGGGTGTCTCCAGTCCCGGGATCTTGTCTGGCTTGCTGAACATTGGCTCGGCGACGCTGTACTCTGATCCCGATGCCGGCGCCATACTTGACGGCATTAGACTCGCCAACATGTCGAGACCTGGAACGTATTAATGTAATTAGTATTGTGTTTTATAAACTATTTCGATGCCACGAGTCGTAAAGATATTACACGAGAACTCTTTTTTATTGAAAACTGTCTATATGAAATACGGTTGGCAGATAAACAATGTCCTCGTATATTCGTTTACACATTTACAGTTAACAAACATAGCAGTTATAAAAGCATCTGTCAGCTCAATGAATCAGCAAAATTATTTATCAGATTATTTTTCCCTGTACTTTATGAGTTAATTAAAGTCCGTGTTGTAGAACTAAAGAGGATCAATTTACTCAACGTATATTTAAGCGGTTTTCTTCCAAGGATTTTATAATACCTCTCGATTATATCGAATATATTACAACAGATCTCAGGATTTTAAAAGTTTTTCTATAAATTTAATACAGTAATATTACAGTAATAACCATTACCTTGGTTCTCGCCGTCAGGACTTGGCGATTTATTAGGTCTCGCTATTGGCTCCTCGTCTGCTTCCTCTACTTCCTTGTCTGGTGTGGACGGACTGACGGTCATAGGAGCAGGCTTCAAGGAGGCGGGCACGGACACGCCCTCCATGTTGGCTATCTCAATCTGCCCAGGCCTGATGTGACGCGGCAATGCGGAGAAACGAACAAAGAACTTCTCTTTGCCGATAAATATAGGCCGCGGTAGATCTCCAAACTCGACCTTGAAAGGTTTCTCATTGATCAGGACGGTCTTCAAGGCATCTACGAAGCGAAGCGTGAAGAACTGACCGTTGATCATAATCTTTTGCACTTTAGCATCAAGGTACACGGGGCACATCTGAGTCGCGTTTATGATAAGGTTTATTTTGCCAGCGACGAGGTCTGTCCGCTTTGTTTTTCCGATATCGACTTGTGGAAGCGGCCCTTCTAGATGGAGTAGCCTCGGCTTACCGTCTATGAGTACGCCCAGCGGCTGACCGCCGAAGAAACACTCGTACCATCTGCCGTTGATGTAAAGTTCCCTTGTAGGAGCTCCAAATCTAATATCGAAAACTTGATCGTCAATTTCCACTTGCTTGTAACCTTCGTTGAAGTTTAGTATAACTGAGTCCTTGTTATCGAACGTCACCCTCCTGCATCCCGGGAGGAACTTGATCTCGCGAGGATCGTCCCAGTCCAACATAATCACTGCGGTTTCTCCGTAGAATCTGATCTCTCGGGGTACTCCGTCGATCTGAATAGTTTTGACAGGATCTTGGTCGATGTACTCTAAAATTAGGAAGTTAGTGGGTGGAATGGTGTGTCCGGGCGTGCCGATAGGAGGTGGCGACTCCGCTCTCTCGTAAGGTTGCAGCGGGCTCTCCCCTTGGCACATACCCAGCATCGGAGTCGGCAACGGGAGCGGCATGCGAGCATCGTAAGGTAACCTCGGCGGTCCCCTCTTATCGAATTTTCCTCTGAAAAATGGTGGCATCGGACCTCTAAATCTTCGAGGACCAAAATCTTCCATGCGCGGTCTCGCCTGTCCCCTCCACATAGGGAACGGGCCCATATACATCGGCATCATGGGGGGTATGGGAAGCAAGCCTTTACCTTTCCCGCCGTCGGCCCCATCCACGGCCATCGGGTTCATTCTCATATCGGAATCTTGCATATAATTCTGACTGTCGGGCGGCGTGTCGAGGAACGCAGAGGGCTGTACTCTTTCGTCTATATCGCCAAAGTTGGTCCTTTCCGACGGAGACGTCTTAGGGCTGACGATTTTATGGTTTTCTTCGTCGATATGCGCTTTCAACTTCCGCTTGGACAGCTCGAGCGACTCTCTCTGCTTGGCCTCTTTCAGCTTAAGCTTTTCGTTGAGCTGCAGGACTTGGTACATCAGGGTATTGTATTGGTTCTTATTGAGTTTGCCGTCACTGAACTGTTCCTTCGCTTGCGACATTATAATCGATATAGTCTTCTTGTGGTCTTCCGGCGTGAAATCGTCTCCACTGTCCGACCTCTGGTCTGCGTCGTCCGAGCTGAGCGTGCGCCGCCTCTCCCTCTCAATACCTGTTAGTGCGTGAATAAAGACATTTTGTAAACTTTTATACAGGTCAGTCACTTTTACTCTGGTCTCTGCAAGAGATGTAAAACACACATGTAATTTTCAAATATATACGTAAAAAGCTCATTATATTTACTGCATTTGAAATATAAATATAAATGGATACTTACTTGGCGATTTACTGAACAATAGCGGACGTCCTAACCGGTCTTTTCCTTTGGTGGCTTCAGCGAGTTTGGCTCTCACGAGATCCAGTTTGGAGGGAGTTTTCTTTGTATTGTCTTTTTTCACCTTGACCTCGTGCCAGTCTTTTTGTTTGGGGGAGCTGGTGGAGCAAGGCCCTTCGTCTTCGGGGTCGTCAAGTGAGATGTCTACTTTGGGAGACTCTGTTATGGCCGGCGGGGGAGGGGGAACCACTTCTTCCACTTGTGGTAGTTGACGAAGATCTACATCTTCGTTGCCAAATAAGCTGTGAATTTTTTTTATTATTATTTATTGTTGGTTTCATCGTTCTGGTATCGAACGTAATAGTACTATAGACTATATGTATGTCAGGCTTAGAACTTCGCTAAGCACTTGCTTTGCCTAAGCTTTGACTTAATAACGTCTAACTCGACCTTATAATATCCATATAAATTTTAAAATGATCATCGAAAACCTAATCGCCAGCTTTAAACAAATGTTTTATTACTTACATATCAAACTTATCGTGTTTGTTCTTCTTCACCTTTCCCTCGAGTGTTTCCGTGGAGGGTCTCTTCTGAGCGACCGCGGCCGCGCTCTCCGCGATCACCGGCTGGAGGACTCTGAGGTCAATGTCCTTGTTTTCCAAAACCACATCGAGAACATCTGAAAAAGTCACTAAATTTTTATGGAGCCTTACGTCTGTAGATAATCTGTCCGTGACTTCTTTTTTCCCCCATCTTGTTTTTGTCTTTATATTATCACTTGGCAAACACTTTTATCGATTGCTTGAAAATTCGTTCAAAACATTTGCTGTACCTGTTTTTTGTAGTTGAAATATCGTGTCTCTTGATATTGATAAAAATATAAATAAAGATATATGAATACCAGTTGCTGTTATACTCAGCAATGTTGGCGATATACAGAAAAGTGAGTATTGTCTTATTTGTGTAAGTGTATATATTATAAGGAGGTCGTAATAGATTCCGGCATTACTCCAGTAGAAGTAGCACCACTTCTTATCAATTTTTTTGCACCAAAAAAATATACTTCAAATGAAAACAAGAAAAAAAAACAAGAACTATGTTTGACAAAAAATTAAAAAAAGAAGAAACAGTGAATTTATCAGAAACGTTAGGAAAGAGTGAAAAGTGATTGTTGAAAGAACGTGCACGTAAGAAATCTTGCTGGTAGACAAAATACTATATCCCATGTACCCTAAAAAGTTAGTTACAAATCGGTTAAGTTCGTAAAACTTGGTCATGATTGTTAGCAGTTAACGTTGAAGCACTAACTGAAATATTGGTCTAACAAATATTCCAAGGGTAGGCACGACGGGAATACTTACGTTGTACTGAGGACCACTACATGTTCCAGTGTGGTAATAACAGAGAGATTGTGTATATAATTTAACTACCACGCGATTCGAAACACAACTAAATAAAAACAGAAAAATAAAGCCGTTGTATCTGGGAGTGACAATAATCGTGTAAAGGCCGCATCGAAGAATTATTTTGGTGTACGGGCGACGAATGTAACAAATGTAAGTTAAGAAAATATTTAGGACAAATAAAAACTTGTCTATAAATAAATAAAATATTAAAAAGGAACTAAGAATAAAAAAACAACAAAAAATACACCTAGATTAGAGGAATTGTTAGGATGTAGATTAAACAGAAAAATAAACAACATTCCTTGAATAATTTAACTAATGTAGTAAAGAAAAAGTGATTGTTTTTTTTGTCCCATAACCATTTACATCCACGCTTTTTCTTTCCTGACTTAAAAATCCTTACATTTATCGCCTTAATTGATTAATGTATGAGAAATTTGAGTTGTTTTATTATTTTATAGGGAAAATATTTTACGATCCAATTTATATAAAAGTGAAAAAAGAGAAAATGTTTAATTTTTTTACAGTATGTGAACGTTATTTTGGAATTAAAAAAAATCTATGAAAAATAAGTAATCTAAAAAAAATGGTGTACAATCTGCTCCTAAAATATAAGAGAAGAAAAGAAGAACTATTTAAGTAATAGTATCTCTCGCTCTTCCGAAAATGTGTTCATACATGTACTGGTGTGTATGGACGACGTAGACGAAGACTTCCAGAATCTTCTTTCCATGTTGCCTTCAAATTGATTTCTTTCTAGACTTTAGAATTTGTTTCACTAGACTTGTTTGTTAAATATAGCTGATTGTTTATTCTCAAGTTGATTGGTAATTAATTAACCTACCTACCTAGTTTTCCAAATAAATGATTAAGTCTAAAAAAATCTCCTGGAGTATTTGCGCTGTCTTAATTTGAAGTGAGCCACTCCTGCTCATCCTCATATATAAAATATGCCTCATATATAAAATAAATATTTTTAAAGTTGTAACAATGAAGATACAAACCAGTTTAAAGTTTAAATAACTAGTCCTAAAACCCGTCACACAAAATTCTACACAACATAATATTTCGGCTGATTATATGTAAAAGTTAATGTATTTGCAATTCATCAGTATGAACTTCAAATACCCACTAATTTTGAGTATGCTAGAAGTTCATGGTTTGTATTTGTTGTTTTATTCCTTTGCTGAGTAGTTTGTAAAAAAACTCCAGGAGAAAAAAATATTTCACCTTATTTTTTTTTACACCGATTACTTACTGAGAATGTATAAATGAATACGAAGTCGACAAGACGGTAACGTATCTTACGAGTAAAGGGTACAAATCCGTCGAAAAACACTTCAATATGAATACTGCAGTAGTAAAAAATGATTTATTATTACTTGTGCCATTTTCCTTACACCTAATATCACAGTTTGCTGGAGTCGCTCCGTGTTCAACAACTACCCGCGCTCGGTTAACATGGTAGGATATCTTACTTGTTGGTTCACTATTAACTTTCGTGTCTTCCGTCTTATCTTCAGGCTCTCGCTCCGGGCTCTCGGATTTCTTTTTATTCCGACACATGTAGTTATCCTTGTTGAAGTTCTTCAACACCTTGAAGGCGACAGGTTCGGGCTCCGCGGGTGGCTTTTCCTCTACCTCCTCCAGCTTCGGTTTAAGCTTCTTCTTTGTCTCTTTCTGCTTCTGACGTTTCTCAGGCGAGGAGCTGCTCGAACTCTCCTTGCTAGAGTTCTGTTCCTTCTTCTTTCTGCGCTCTTTAGGATTCTCCTTTCTTTTCTTTGAAGGAGCCGGTTCATCGTCGTCTTTATTTTCATCCCTGTTTATTTTGGGGATCGGCGGGAGTTTATTGATCTTTTTCGGATCGGGTATTTGGAGTCGATCCATGTAGTCGTCGACAGCGGTTCGAACGCTGTAAGCGGCACCGCTTTTATCTTTTTCCTGTCTCTGTTCCTCGCGCTTTCTCTCTCGCTCCTCGTCGATCTTCTTGGCGCGTCGTTCTCGAGCGCGGTCCGAGATCCTGGGGTCTCGGCGGCGCGGATCTTTCGTGGTGTCGAGGCCCACGTCGATTGTGATAACGTTTTTGCGCTTGGTCACTCTGTCGAGAGGTTTGATGTCGAAAACGTTGGGCGCTATGGGCGGGCCGTTAGTAGCCAGCGGTGCGTGCGGCGCGAGCGGTGCACTAGGTGTATGGGGCACGTGTGGCACAGGGGGCACGATAGGTGCGGGGCGCGAGGGCGGAGGCCGGCGCGCGAGCCGCGGGTCCCGGCGCGCGCTCACTAGGGCTCCGCTCACCGGCGCTATGCGACCTCCTGCCTGCTTGTTTACGGGCTGTGAATAGAGAATTACAGCGTTATGACGCTTTGCAAATCATAAGAGCAAATTAAAAAAACATAAGTTGAATCAATGTCCGTGACTAAGATGTGGCTCAATGCCTTCGAGATTTTATTGACTATTTGTTGTCAATAACAACCATCAGTTAACTTTCTCTTCAGCCGTAATTTAAAGATTGCAGCAAAAATATCAAAATACATCTTTGAATACAGACACAAACCTTATTTATAGCATAGTAGTGTATGAGACAGTAACTTCGGACAAGTAAAGGGACAATATGTAACTGAGCATAGACATATAGTTAATGTAGATTTAATTAGTTTTTCCATGTGGAAAAATTATAAAAAAAATTCTCCATGATACATCCACTTCCTGATATCTCCACATAATAGATGTTTAAACAAGGCGAAAAATCATTATTTTTGTTGTTGATATACCATACATTCAAATCGAGGAAATAAAAAAATGGAACATTACTTATTCTTAATTTCTCAGAACATTTCTCCTCGCTATCAATATTATACAGGGTTAATTGAAATAAGCGCATCACCTCACGCCGGCAGCCTCTCCGAATCAATCCCAAAAACATTTGTTCTACAACTTTTTACAAATCTTGATAAAACTAATACTAACCGGTCCCAGTCGCTGCTTGGCAGAGATAGGTGGCGCTACAGAGGGCGCGGGCGGCGAGGGCACCACTGTCGACACCGCAGGGCTGACTACTGCGACGGGCATGGGGGCCGCACTGCCACTTGGGCCAACCTAGTAACAGACAGTTTAATTAAATTATACAATTCCAATCAATAAGGGGGTTAACATGAGAAATTTATATTGCAAAAGTGAGAGGCAGTGTCAATACATCCCAGGACCTACATTGATCAGATAAGTGGTTGTGTAATCATAGTTAAACATTTTATTCACCAATAGTATTGTTTCCCTTGCATAGGACTGTCGGTGCATAAAGAAAATAGAAAGTGTCCCAAGTCACGCTACACTGATTAGCATTGTCTACATTCGTAACAGTTCAGTTCGCTCAGATCTACTAACTAGATTACTGTACTTATAAGACAAACATCACTTTCGTCCCAGCGCAAAATACAATTAGAACTCAAAAATACGAAAATAAAATGTTTTGCCCAACCCTGGCATCAAAGTCGTTGGAGATGTATTCAAGACTCTAGACCAGTGGTGGGCGAACTTTTTGCGTGGCGGGCCAATTTTAACATTATATATTATTGGCGAGCCACATTAAAAATTATAATTTGATTGACGGGCCGCACAACAACAAGGAATACGATATAATTAGAGATAACAATATAGTTAATACGTTAATTATAAACATTTTAAAATGCTCCGCGGGCCGGATTAGAACCCCTCGCGGGCCGTAGTTCGCCCATCACTGCTCTAGATGAAGACATGCACTGTTCATAAAGATTAAACTATGTATTACGTTTTGCATCATTATTCATATTATCAATTCTTTCCTGTCTAAATTCGCACATTCACATTATCCTATCATAAGCCCCATTTAAATAGGATTATCGCAGGTAAAATGACTCTAAATTAAACAGTTTAATTATCAATATTTTATGCAAGGGTTTGGAGATATTTATTATATTTACCATTTTGGCATTCTTTGCTAACTCCAGCTGCCGCCGAGTTTGCTCCAACTCCATTTCAATCTTCTTTCTCTGCAGCATAAGTAGTTCTTGTTCCTTCTTAACGAGGATACTGCGCATCTTCTCTTCTTCTTCTGTCAGCGTCGCAGCAGCACTGGTAGTTGGGGCAGCAGCGGCATTCTGACAAATAGTAGTAGAATTAGATATTTATTTAGGTTGTGTAGATTGTAACATTTATATAAATACAATAATTTATAAAATGTCAGTAGAAATAACTTATAAGCTAGATCAAAGGCAAAAGACAAAAGAAGGAACTTAGTTAATTGGGTTTAAGTTTAAGTGGGAACTGAGTGTGCAAACCAAGCTTACTATTGTGATGGCACAGAAATGAAAATTAAACAAAAATCAAAACATAATCAACTAAAAAAACACCTTTTTCAGAAAATTTGGATTTACATGGATGTTAGACTGTTGCGGCTGAGCTTGGATAGGCCACGCCGGGTCAATCAGGTTCACTTTCACATCCAACTGATAGAGCTTTGTAGCGGGGAACACGTCATGCCACGTCTCCCGCAGTTTAAACATCTGGGACCTTATTTTTTCATCAACCTGTTAAAAAATACTTTCATTAACAAGGGAACAACTATAACACAACTTTAATAAATAATAAAAGTTATATTACCTGTTTGAATGTCCGTGTGAACATATTTACGATACTCTGAGAAAACTTCTGAGTGTACGCTCCACCAACATTCTTGATGATAGAATCAACTAAATACAGTACAGGCAGCTTGATGTCCGGATGAACCTGTATGGAGGAAAAATATGTTCTCATCCCAAACCCCTCGGCTGACCAAGTCTAGATTGGATATTCCAGTGATCATCCGTAATTTTTTTTTAAATGTTTGTCTTCACATCACACAAAGTTTACGTTTTATTGGTATGGGTAGGAATAAGACAAAATTTAATTCCACAACCTGTTTAATTCGTCACATATGAAAATAAATAAGAACTCAGTTTGAAAAAAAATTTATTTTTATAAAAGTACAAACTGAAATGGAATAGGTGTCATGTTAAATATTACATACCAATGAAGGTAAGGCAGTTGTTTTTAGCACCACGACACGAACAGGTATCTCCTATTTCCCTTGCCAAATGAAACATACACTCAATCAACTATTTTTAATGTTCGATAAATGGTAGCGAAAATGTTTTACCAATGTAAAGTTGCAATAAAATAACTATGAATTGAAACATAATGGTTAACGTAAATAATTATGAAATTATAAATAAATTGCGCAACAAGGAGCTCATGTTATGAAAGTAATGGATATATGTAATTAATCAAATAAATAAAGAATAATATCTATTTCAGAACTTCCAAATAAAATTACAATTCATTGTTGAATGATTACTTTATCAAATCTATTAAAACCTTGAAACACTACAGATAAATGCTGAAACTTTTTTTTATTAATCTAAAGGTAGGAGTTACCTGTTCGTTGGCAAGGACTGGTTACAAAGAAGTTTTGTTTAAGCTCACAAAACACAACACGCAACAGGGTGTGCGTCATCTACCACAACTTTCCACTTCGTCGTACCGTGACCATTGATAGGACCCATTGATAGGACCGCCAATTTAAAAATGTAAAATCACCTTCTCCAAATGCTTTTCCACGGTATCAACGATAACCCCGGCATGGTCGATGTTCTCTTCTGCTAATATTGTAAGCATATTTATAAGGGGTTTGCTGTTGACGGTGAGATCTGCCAGGCTCGATGCATACTCCTCCGCAATTTCCTTTGCCATCTTGATCGGTGAACTTTTCCGCTGTTCTCACCATACCAAACCTTCTTCAACAGCACATTACTGTAAAGAAAAAGAAACTTCAATGTTCGTTACGTGGCTTCATTCAACATGGCGTGAATTTTCTTAAAAGAGCACGTATTGGACTTACGTTATCACTGATAACACGGCAAGGTAGATTATAATTTCACAATTAAACGTTGATTTCTCACGTCCAAATTACACACACATTACGAAAAATAAAATACGTAGTCTAATATGTTACAAGGAAATAACCCCACTGCCAGCTTGCTGCAATGGGACAGTACACGAACCAGTCTTTTAGATTACAAAATGGCCGACCAAATTTTCGCAAATTCGAGCTACGGCAAAGAGTATTTTAAATTTCTTGAAGCAATGAATAATAAACTAACAAGAATACTTTTTCATTGTACAACAAACAAATATCGATGTTTGAAAAGTTTCAATATCAATCCGATGATGTATCACAAGCTTATTTAAAATGGGCTTTAAATTAATCAATGTAAGTTATTCTTCTATTGTTGTGAAAAATAGTTTTTATTGATTCATAAGAAATGTATATAGTACATAAATTATTTGTTAAACTAGTTAAATTTCTACTGTTTACTAATTTTTAATGTTTTACGAACTTATCAGATACTCAAATTTTATACTACGGTCTAATGGCGAGTCTAATGGTTTTCTATAAAATTGCGAAAGAAGATTTAGATTATCCACAGAAGATTCTTTCAATTGCAACGATAAATTTATTTAAATACCTAGCTAAATATCTGTATATCACATAAAAATTAAAAATAAGAAATGTCAACATTGACAATTTGTTTGTTGGCAATTGTCAGAATTGTGACAAATTGGCTAAAGAAAAAATATTTTATGTTTGATTTATTTTAATGTTTAGCAGTATTAATTAATTAATAAAGTTTTAATCATGACTAACGTTAATACTGGCGAACTATTGAATTTCCAAGATTATTCCCCAGAACATAATGATCGTAGTGCACGAATCGACGTCGAAGCAGTTCACACAAATCAATATAATAATATGTCGAATCCAAATTATGGGTTTGAAGAGCCTAAAAATGTTGAAGAACCTGAGGCGGCTTCCCAAAGTTGGTTTGCAATTTTAAAATTATTGTTAAGTCATTTTTAGTCGACATTTTTAACGTTAGTGAGTCAAAAATAAATTTATTTTTATATTTCCGAATTTATTATAATACACTATTTCAATAGGATCTGTCCAAGAGCTAATGATTTTTTAAATGATCTTCAAATATTATTTTTTTAACATGTAGCATTTTAGTAATAAGAACAAATAAATCTGTATATGTAACAAAATTTCCTTATCTAAGATATAATACATATAGGATTGTATAACATTGAAAATCAATTTAAAATACATGTATAATTAACTATAATATTAAGAGTACTATTTATTTTTGATTATTGAAGACATCAATATGAAACAATATTGATGTCTGTATTGACTATTGTTTAAATTTTTGCACTATGTTAATATTTCAAATATACCCAAACAACTTAAAAATTTAGTCACAAAAACATTAAACATGTGAATCTGTTTCTTTTACAGAAAACCATAACTTCTGGACAATAGAATATTATCAGAAGTATTTCGATGTTCACACCAATGAAGTGGTCGAAAGGATTATATCTTCTGTACTACCGCAGAAGGTTTCACGTGACTACTTCGATGAACGAATTAAGGGAAAACCTGATCTATACGGACCAATATGGATATCGGTCACCTTGGTAATTTTTTTTATTTTCAAAATGATAGTAATAGTAATATAGGAGTAGATAATGATAGAATTTAGCTACTTAAACATGTTGACTCACTACCAATTATCCTAATATGTTGTTTGACTTAAAAACTTGATGAAACATCCATACATTGACGCATACATGCTTGTCATTTATGTGTACTCTTTACATAGCCTTTCTTTAGTCACTAATTTGATATGTTATGTATTCCAGATCTTTACGATAGCAGTGAGTGGAAACATCGCAAACTATTTGCAAAGTGCCAACAAGGCAGTACATTGGCGATACGACTTCCACTTGGTGTCATATGCGGCATCGGCTATATTCTGCTATGTGTGGCTTGTACCTCTGGCGTTGTGGGCGGCCCTCAAGTGGACCACTCAGCCGGATGGAGAAGATGTAATTGAGACACAGGTTAACACTCTGATGCTATTACTCTTTGGTAACAAATTGCGTTTTCATGAAAACTACTCTATCAGTTACATTTGGTACTCTATATAGACATTGTAATACATTTTTAAAGGCATGTGTTGCAATATATATGATCCAGATTCTATCCTTGTGACAGAATATGGCATGTACACATGCTTGGCTAGTGGCTTAGCTTTACCTAATATCTCCTAAGTTTTTCATGTCAAAAAGCTTTAATGAGTCTTGACGACCAACTTTACTTTAATTATTTTTGTAAGAGTATTATTTATTGTTTCAGCAATCAAATTCACCAACAATGATGTCATTATTCTGTCTATATGGATACTCTCTGTCGATCTACATCCCGGTGGCAATCCTCTGGACTATCCAGGTCTCGTGGCTGCAATGGCTGTTCGTCCTCATGGCGGCCTTCATCTCCGGAGCAGTGCTCATCTTCTGGCTTCTGCCAGCGTTGAGGAAGTCCAAGTATTACTTTATCCTAATCGGTTCTATTCTAGGGTTCCATTTCCTTCTTGCCACTGGCTTCATGCTGTACTTCTTCCATGTACCTGATACTGGAGACGTCCCCATTAAAGTGTCCAGCACTACAGTTAAAGTTTAAGATAATTTAGTATTCTTCCATATTCTATTACTTAATATTTATTATCATTCCACTTTTACTAT
The DNA here is from genome assembly GCA_016277805.2 of Papilio aristodemus. Taxonomy (NCBI): domain Eukaryota; kingdom Metazoa; phylum Arthropoda; class Insecta; order Lepidoptera; family Papilionidae; genus Papilio; species Papilio aristodemus. The sequence goes on along the minus strand of JAABKM020000015.1, from coordinate 3,903,129 downwards.
AAACCTTGAAATCGTTTCAATCTTTTTTGTATATAAATGTTAGTCAAATTACAATATGACAGTTGACTTTTTTTTTTAATTTTCTATTATGTTTTTTTTTAAATCAACTATAATTAGTATTGTATTTAAATATCTTTGTATAAGAATAGTGAATAAATGTAGTAAAATGCTAAATATATTTTTGTTTTCCTGCTTTAAAATATCCTCATCTATCTATCTTAAATAATAACTTTTCTTGTATCACATTTGGGTAATAGTTAAAGACCATGTTGAACTCAACTCCGTAAGCCTTCCAAAGTCAGAGTTTTTTTTATATTAATTTAGAAACTTGCTCTAGCTTTGCTTGGATAGATTATTTACTTAGCACAAAGCTTTTTGTGGCTAAACTAAAAAATATTTTTCATGATAAATGACACCTTACGATTGTCACTAGACAAGCCTTTGAGGTCTCATTCCTATAACATAATATATCCTATACAATCCTCCCCTTATTTCCAAAAAGGCTAGTAATATGTATGTAATTAGTGAAGTGCCTAAACTAAACAACCTTGGATTGGAGGTAAGTTGGGTTTAATCATCATATTTTCAGTCGAGGATTCCGTAGTCTTCCATTGTACAAGTCTTTTCCGGACACCTTGTATAATAAAAACAACATTTAATTAAATATCTTAATCATTTATTAATATCAAGGCTGAACATGTTTTTTGGCTGTAACATTTTTTAAAGGTTTTGTAAATTAATTTTATTAAAATGTGTTGTTAAAAATAAATGTAATTTGTACTTAAACAATAAATACTGGTAGTTGCACTGCAATTGTCGTGGAAATAGTTTTAATAGATGATCTGGTATATTCACTTCGTCAGTTTATAATCGGACTAAACATTTGCCTTCAGCAAATTATGAAATGGTTGAATCAAACAAATAACATTTAACAAATTCCTGACAGTTTACATGTCAGCTTATAAATTGACGAACTTTACAATCGAACGGTGACATACAAACGATAACATAAAATTAACAATAAATTATTTATATCGATATTTACAGTTAAACTGAATCCATAAACTATTTAAATATACAATGTATATACTATTTACAGTCCTGATGTAAATATATTGAATTTATTTGTCAGTATCTCGAGCAAGCTAATCTTAATGAACCTTTATACCGCACTGTACCTTCAGTCTGTGAGGGAGAATGTCTGGAAGCTCTTCAGCCAGGGCTCCCGGTGGTAGGACGGCGGGGAGTCCTCGGGACTGGTCTGGTATGTGGATATCACTTCTGACAGCATATGACCTGCGGGATACAGATTTATTGGTTAGAAAAATTACAGGCCATGAAAGACACACATAACACATAAAATCAATGTGACAATTTCAAAAATCGAATATAAATTTAAAGTTTTCAACCGTAAAACAATTCACCTAAAATAAGTAACATGTTCTTTTTAAAACTTAACCCACGCCTCGTATCGTATTCCCCGAAGGGGTAGGCAGAGGTGCAACTAGTGCACCCACATTTCGCCATATGTTTTTCCGTCCCATATTGTGATAGGGGACTATCACCACAAACTCTGGGTTGATATTGAGTAGGAAAAACCCAATATAATTTTTACCGACCCGGGAATCGAACCCGGGACCCTAGCGTTGCAGCCGTACCATATAAGTGATACCACTGCGCCACCGATTTTCTTTTTATACCAGGATATGTTACAAAGAAAAATCAAGCTATACCGTAATACACAATAACAAGACAGTTGCATTGCTGGGGTCCCGGGTTCAAATCTCGGGCTGGGCAAAGTGCTATTGGGTTTTTTCAACTTGATATCTAGTCTAGTTGTATCTCTGTCTGCCCTTCGGGTTTGGATTAGACTTCATGTAACTTTTTTTTAAAAGAATAGGTCTTTTGTAAAGGACATATCGTTAATTCAACGTCTGTACTCACAATACAAGTCATCGTGCTGGTGTGCCAACATGATCTGACAGAAGTGTATGAGGTGTCCCTCGTAGTGTGCCAGCAGGCATAGCTCGTCCCGCGCCGCGCAGCGCTGCAGCACCAGCACTCCGCCGCGACACACGGACAGTACTGATGTGTCGGACTCTGTTAACAAATACATTAAACATATGTTGGGTAAGATAGTCGCTAAACAATATTCAATAAGCTTCTCCAATCCTAAATATTGGAGTGAAGCGAGTATTTTATAAGTGGCTACAGAGGATAACTTCTGTGGGTGCACTGGTTACACCTCTGCCTACCCACAAAGCAAAAGCACAGGTGGAATGGAGTAAGACAAGTATCTATTGAACACACACTTAATATTAACGATAATAGTGTTTCGCCACGATAAGTTTTCACTATGTCAATGTAACGACACTCACCCGAGGCGGCGCAGGTCCTCAGCGCGAGCACCATCACCTGCAAGAACGTCTGCCGGCACTCGCAGCTGTCATCAGTAAGACCACGGTAAAGTAACGACAGAGTACGGGCTGTTTCACAATATTATTTAGAAAGATAGTTTATTTTTGCGATAATCTTAAAATCTATGACATTTTGTCGAAGACATTTATAATTAGTTATATATAATTCGCATCATTGATACGAGTAATCGATAACAAAAGGGTATATTATGAGAACTAATTCTTGTTAGTTTGTGTCGACAGATG
>JAABKM020000015.1:3865581-3884525 GCA_016277805.2 Papilio aristodemus | reverse complement strand
CTATATTTATGACTGATCCTTGTTCCGGTTTACCGCACAACGGCTTGGGGACTTGTAACGTACATCAGAACGAACCAAGAAAGACATAAAGACCGTCAGATGGTTTGAGTGATAGGAATCTATTAGCATAGCGGAATAAATGCATACTAAGCAGTTTTAGCGCCAATAGTCTAATGGTTAAGGATGCGACTTACGAGACATGCACAACATGGCCCTGGGTTCGATCCCCCATTCGACGAAATTCGTGAATTATATCCTAGCACAAGGTTAAGCTTAGTTGGAATGGTTAAAACAAATATTAGTAAATTAATTTATAATCTGCTAATATTAAAAAAATATCAATAAATTAATTCGCTAATTGCGAAGATGGATAGATAAACAAAGTCCTAGGTTACGCGCTGATAGAAGTGCTTCCTATTTTTGGAATGTAATTTTAAAATCGATTTAATTCTAATTCGAGAAAATCTATGGTTTATGTTATTATAAAAAAGCAAAGTTTATTAAAATTGTAAACAAATAAAGAATAACCAGAATGACAATAATAAATTTAATAATAATAAATTACCTGGGTCTCCGTATGACTCTTGGTGTCTGAACTAAGCTTAATGTGACATAATATAAAATGTTACACAACTTAAAAACAAGAAAGCAAAGAAATTATGTATGTAAATAAGTAGTTACGGATTCACTTAAATAAAAATTGCAAACAAAGAAATCTACGCACGTTTGTTAGACAATTGCAGCTCGCGACATTAATAGCTGACGAGATAAGTGAAGTTTTTTTTGTAACAACTCGAAAAACGTTATTGGTTAAGTTTCATTGCCTCGAGTGTATTTTTGTACTTCTAATAAAATAATAATCTTACGATCTTCATTCTCTCTCACGTCTGTATTCCTCGAAGGGGTAGGCATCGTGCACCAACTTCGCCGTATATTTTTCTATCCCATAAGGGTGACTCTATCGCCATGATATCGCCTCCGGACTGATATCGAGTTGAAAAAACCCAATATTACTTTTACCGACCCGGGATTCGAACCCGAGACTTCAGCAATGCAATTGTACCGTAATACAACTGCTCCACCGAGGACAAAGTCAAGTTATGAATTTCGGATTACAATTTTAAAAATTGAATCACCAAAGCGATGGGAACAGTACCTTAAAGTGTAGATATATGACAGAATGTGTTTGCAAACAGTGCGTGGATAGAAGAACACAACATCAAGCCATACCACGAGCACAAGGAGCAGCTTATCAAGTCCAGCAAGACAGCTGCCTTCAAAGAGGCCGTCAATCAGATTGAGGAGTTCATCGTGAACCCTGAGGTTAGTATCGGTAATATACAGAGTAATGCTGATCCGTAGATTGTCTTATTTTTATTACACATTTGTTCGTGAAGATATCGGCTAATAGTTTGTAATATTATTAATACTTAGTACTTATTCAACCGAAATATTCGTTGTGAATTAGAAATTCGGCGACATCGACGAGCACGCGAGAAACCCAGAGGAAGAGTTCGACAAGCTCAAAGATGAGATGAACGAGGACAGTTCGCAAGAGAAGTCCGAAGTGGAACAAACGCCAGAGGTTAAGAAAAAGAGCACTACACCCAAGGTAATAAAGTTTAAAATAGAAAGAACATCGAAACAAATTTTAACTTCATGCATGTGGTTACCAAGGTTATACTTTTTCCTTTTTTTTTCTTTTGTTTGAGTTTAGAAATAAGCCAATAGTCTAATAGTTAACAGTACACGGACTGCGAACAATTATTAGTTCGAATCCGGCGAAAATAAGAAAAAGAATGTTATTAAATTATTATGAAACAAAAAAAAGGGAAGACTTGAATAATAAATAGGTAGCATGAAAAAAATGATTTATTTGAATGGCAGAAATACCGTAAAATATTCAACTGTAATCAATAAGCTCTCAAAATTTATAGATACGTTTGGGCATTTCAAAGGTGAAGTCCGCCAAACGGTCCTCATCCGCCAGCCTGAAGAGTGTGGCGAGGAAGAAGGTGCGTCGCGTGGCACGGTCCTTCACCGACAGCGACCTCGCCAACGAGAAGCCCTCAATGCTGAACCACTCCTTCAGCAAGAAGTCCAGCCTGCTGCACCGCCCGTCGAATATACTGAGACCTGTAAGTCTTTGATTCAGCGTCATTATTACAGCGGCTGTCTACTGAATGCTGGATTAGAGCGAGCAGGTCACTGGATGAAAAGAGAAGCAAGAGAAGGGAAAAAAGATGAGTCTCGAGTCATCTCACATCTTAGACATATAGATACTTAATGTATTCTTTGAGATAGGGGTATTTCTTTGGAGCTGGTTTTTGTGAAACAGTTGCTGTTAGCTCTAACTGTAAAATAAGTATAGTTGGGTAAATGACGAACGAGTGAAGCCAAGTTATTATTGACCTTAGAAAATTATTTGAGTATAAAATATAAGTTGAGGTTAGGACAGGTGAATATTTTTGATTTCTACGTAAGAAACACTTTCTCACCGACGCGCTATATTTCAGGATACTCCTCCTCTGGACCTGGAAAATGTATCGGAGACTCTCCTCGAGAAGAACATCAAGGCCAGCCAGATGAAGTTCGGCTTCCTTGGGCTGGGCATCATGGGCAGTGGAATCGTCAAGAACCTGCTCAACTCTGGACACAAGGTGCTCGTGTGGAACAGGACTGGGGCCAAGGTAAGTCACATTGTATGTTTGTTTAACTGTATATGTTTTCTACTCCCACATGATCTTTTACCTGTAGGTCCGTGTGTTCTGTGTTCCAGGATTTGTTTTTTTTTTATTTATTTTAGGTCTGTTTGGAAGTTATAGTGTTGGTATCTATTATAGCTCACTTTAAGATTAAATATTGTTTTAAGGGTTATGAACAAAGGTTTGTTCAGACTATTCAGTTTCAAGGTGGTTCCTATTTTAGTTTGAAATAGTTTCAAAAATATGAAACTTTAAAAAACTTAACAACTATACTATAAAGTAATTCCTATCTTAACTTAGATACAAAATTTTTAAAAGTGTTTTCTTAAATTACGTTAGTGAAAATATTCAATGTATAAGTTTTACGGAAAAGTGATATAATTTTTTTGTTTCTTGTCATCTAATTAGGGAATAAATACCGTCGCTCTTTGCTTTAAATGTGTGAAAATAAAAACTTAAAATTTAATAATGGATAAGGTACTAAGGTGAACAATTATCACCAGATTTAGATTGACTACTGCCACTTTTTGATACTTAAATTTCAGTTATCAAAACTTCTTCTAGTCGTGATTTATTTGAAAACTATAGTAATGCGATAATTAACTGCCTCGATGGCTCAATGGTATCACGTATAACGTATTCGGTACAGCTGCAACGCTGGGCTCCCGGGTTCAATTCCTGGGTCGGGAAAAATGTTATTGGGTTTTTTAACTTGATATCAGCCCGGAGTTTAGATTTTGTGCCCGATATGGCGATAGGCTCACTCCCTATCACATTATGGGACGGGAAAACAAATGGCGAAAAGTGGGCGCACTAGTTACATCTCTTCGGGAATACAGGCATGAGATAAGCGATAGTAAAATCACATTCAAAATAGTAAGATTGTAACATATTTTTTGTTGAACACAGGATGTTTAGGAACGCTCAAACATCTCTTGTTTAATTTCTAAATGTAAATATTATGTCTTAATAATTGTTTCAAAGGCTAAGCAAATAATTAGGCCATTTGAAATTCGCTTTAATATTTGTCTCGGTCGTACGAAAGGATAATACAGTTTTCAACATTTCCTCATGCAATTAAAATGCAGTTAAGAATTCTGTAATAAGTTTAAAACGATAGCTTATGATGTTGGTGTTTAATTTTATAATTAGTTATGAATATGATACAGTAAACATATTAAATTAACATTTTAACAATTAAGGAACCAGGCCGGCATGGTGCGGGCTTATAGTTATGAGAAGGAAAGAATGGTACGAGATGGTTAAAAGAGAGGTCGTTGAAATGATGGATGATAGAACGACTTGAAAAACAAAAATATCTTGTCTCACTCACAAAAGATTGAAAACAGAACAGACATAATGATGATTAATTTAATATTTTTAACTACATTGTCAATGTTAGTCTCACGATTTACATTCAAATATGAATTGACACAAAGTTTAAATATGGTTGAATTGCAGTATGGATTACAGTTAAACTATGAGTTCAAAAATCAAAACATTTTAATATAGAAGTCTGACATATTTCTAACTATATGCTAGGTGAACAGTGATTTTACTACAGTATTATAATTTAAAAAGTACAAATCCACCACGGCTGTGGCGCGTATGAACACGTGTTCTTACGTTTCACATCCTTCCTTTAAGAAAAATCTATGCAGCAATGTTTTTCCACCCAAATCAACTCAAATCGGCAAATCGACACACGACACAGGTTCCAAACCGACACGTGATACCAAATTTACTGATTATCTTTAAAAGCCGACAACGAACATAAAAATTCAAGGCGCGTTGTTGGCTTTTAAATATGCTTTTGTCATGGTTGCTTATGATCACTTAACATCAAGCCATAACTCGTTTCCCCTTATCCCGAAACGGTGGTTCCTATCACGTCCAGATAGCTTAGTCAACGATAAGAATCCTACAATTTTCTTCATCCTTTGTAATCGATATTTCTTTTATTTAAAAAATATTTGTCCACGAAATTTTACGTGAAAAATATATTTTTTTTACCAACTAATTATAAGGATTTATTTATTTATTTACAATCTATTTTAACCACTCTATTATAACAAAAAAAGGCCAGTTAAATAACTTTGTATTATACATTATTTTATATTTAATTAAGCGCGATGAGAAATAATAGCACTTAGAGATTGAAAAACCAAATGAGATAATAGAAAACAAAGGAAAATACACGCAATTTATATTAAATATTCATGGATATTAAATATGCTACAAAAACATGTACACATTTTTGATAAACGTCTGAAACTTGAATGGGTACTACTATTAACGTGGGTTGAATTCGAATTAAAAAAGTACCTTTCAATTTTTAAAAAGTTAACCGTTAACGTTAACCACTTACATTTTAAGTAGTAAGTAGCAATTTACTTATAGATTTATTTTATATATGTCATCGATCGATTATGAACTCCCTTCAGTTTATAATTTGACGATAATATTTTTTCAGTTTTAATTTGAACGAATCGACTACAATACGAATCTAACGTCTAATTAAATACTATATTATACATGATCTAATTTCACAGTTGCAGATAAACTGTTTTACTAAGAATATAAATTAAATGTGATTATTTCCTATAAAGCATTTTGCTTTTTAATATTTTTTATTATTATTTTCTAGTAAATACTAGCTAAACATTATTTATCATCTGTGCTTTTATATATTATACCTCATAATATTAATATTTAATGATTTAAAAAGCCATTAGACAAATCTAATAAGGAGAATGGACTAAGTTATATGAACCAACTGAAATTAGGGCATTGGCCATCTAACATTTCTCGCAATACATTTTGACACTGCTGCAACATTTAATGTTACATGTACATATTTACGAAACCATTGGAATGAAGCTCAAATAATCGTCAAGTGTACAAACGAAACGTGTACAAGTAATCCTCGTGTCATAGGTAGAGTGTAGTGTGTTTTTGTGTTCGTTAGAAATGTAATAACAAAATCTGTCAAAATATAAGGCGATCTCGTGTCTCGTTAAACTTTCGTTAATGTGAACTTGCACACTTTAAAAAGGATTTAGTAATTTGAGGATGTAGTACTAAAATGTTTCTGGTATAATCTACATAGTCCTTTTTAAATATATCGATCATGGACGCATCGTGAACGTATATTAAACTATGTTTGGAAACTTGCAAGTGGTCTATTGAAGTAATCTGATTCAATCATTAGCTGTGTCGTGTGGCGTCCGAGTATTTGAAATAAACTATTTGACTAAAGGCATTGTTTTATTTGTCCGTGTGCCGATCCTATTGTGGACAGTGACGGTAGTCGTTTGTTGTTTACGATTGTTATATTACATTCTTCTGGCCGTGAGTAAAGAAATGGAACCGATTATAGACTGAGAAAAATATGCGAAAGCAAGTTGTATAATTAATCCCAATTCCTAGATGAAACACAATAGGATTTATTTGTAGTTTTAAATTAGAAACTATATGAAAGTATTACAAGATAAATGAGTGCGTGTTATAGATATTATTCAATATCCACAGCGGACCATAAAGTTTGTTGACAAGATAACGAATCACACCCGGCTCGTTAGTTCTTCCGCAGAACGTAAATAAAACCAGAGAGATTACATTGAAAAATAATTTATTCTCCATGATTTACTATTTACTCTTGTTTATAATATTTAGAAAATTCTCAACAATATTTGTATATTTCACATTAAGAAACGTTTTTAATATAATAATTGCTGGATTGTAGTATTTTGGCATATCACTGTTGCACTCGTTACACTTCAGATCGATAAAGAAAACGCAAAGAAACATAAATTATTATTATAATGTAAAAACATAAAACTAAGATGATTTTCCATAAAAAATTGACTAAATCAGACTCAATAATACATTTAGTTAGGTTGCAGTGAAAGAAAATACAGCTTACAGAGATCGTCTCAGTTCTAGGATACACCAATTTACAATTACTTCGCAACAATTACAACAAAGATAGTAACAATTTCCTTACACCTCCATTACCTACGCTTTAAGTCGGAACAAATATAAAATGCATAATACTCTAAGATTTTCATACCTTAAAAATACATCAAAATGGAAATGAAAATAAATCGAAACGAACAATACATATTTACACATTCCGTACCCATAGAAAGAACACTTTTTAGAAAACAATTTCAATTTTTTTCTACTACCATCGACAGCAGATTCAGTATCCTTAACCTACCACTAGGAGATGGTACGAAATAAGTCGTACGAGAACGTCGACGGGGTACGCAACGCGCGCGCACCTTCACTTCTAGTCTATCACAGCTTACTACAAGTGGCGTCCGGAGACCCCGCGAGACCTCGACCGGGCAAGATACGTTCCGCGAACTCGCGCCTCACTCCAACACTTAACGTCGACAGTCATACGTAGGACGGCGTGGACCCGCTGAAGTCGGCTAGCGGCACGTCGGCCGGCTTGTGCGCCGCCAGCGTGCCGCCCGACACCGCGTAGATCTTGAACACGCGCGTGAGCAGCCTGTACTACAAGGGCGTGTTCTCGCACAGCTCGGCGCACTCGCCGCACACCAGCTGCCCGGCCAAGTGCTTCACCTCGCACTCGGGTTGCGCTAGCTCCACCGCCAGCAGGACGCGCGTCTCGCGCCCCGCGTCGCCCTTGGGCTCCTTCACGTCCGCCTTGGGCTCCCGGACCACGTCGCACTCCACCTCGCGCCGCAACTCCGGCGAGCTCGCACTCACGGCCAGCTGACATCTCTCGCGCTCTCTGCTCAGCAAGGGCTCGCTGAAGGGCTTAAACTCCCTTCTGTCACATTTATATTTCACATGTCCCACTTGTAAGCCCGCTTTGGAAGTCGACGCCGGCGTAGGAAATTCAAGTGTCGGCGGCGGCACCGGTTGCAGCGGTTTTATTTTCGCCATTAGTTTCGGAGGACCTCGCTCTATCATGTTTATGTGAATGCCTTCGGGGATAGTTAGCGGCGAATTACGCCTCGAGTTCACTGACCGTTCCGTCGGTGTATAATATACGGATACTTTGCTTTCGTCGTCGGTGATCGGGTTCGGGAGGTAGGACAACTTTTCAATCTTTGTCTTCAGATACATGTCTATGACTTCCACGTCCGGGTCGAAAGCCATCGAATCGCTGCGTCCGCAGGATCCGCTGCGACAGTTCTCAAAGTACAAGGTCGGTAGATTTTCCAACACCTTATTCAATGTCTGCTGTTGATATTTGTAGGATTCGCGAAGTCGCAGTATCTGGTGGGCGCTGAATTTGCGTATTTTGTTCCTTTGAAAGACATAGTTCTCCCTGACCCAGTTCAATTGTGACGTGGAGTACTCTCGAACCCGTTTAACCTGTGTTTAGCGCATATAAAGTATATTTTTTAAATCCAGACTATCTGTAAAGTCTAGTCTACAAATAAAGCCTACATCATTATCATATTTATTAAAACAAGTAAAATAGTAATTTAACATCAAAGACCAATTATAATAAGACAACACATGTAGTTTATAATTCTAACTGATATAATATTAATTTCAAATACCTGGTCACAATACTGATCTTTCATAGCTGTCAAGTGATTGGTGCCAATGTCTCTGATGTTGCGTAGGTGTGTCGCTTGCGTGGAGTAGCTGTTCTGTATCCATTCCATTTGCTGCGTACAGTTCTCTTTGATCCGATGAACCTAAAAGTAAAATATACATTATTTTATTGAACATTATGCTCAATTACAATAACATGGTCTGATTGTGATATATTTACCTGAACAGCGTAGTTCTCTCGAAGTTTTTCCAATTGCTGTCTCTTGTATTGCTCTATGTTATCGAGCATGTTATATATCTGTCGCGTGCGAGGCGCGTCGCGACTAACGCACGCACAGCAGCTGCAGCACGTCTCTAGCAGTCGGAATCTGAAATTTGATGTGTAAATTTCATTTTTATGTTATCAAAGTGTTAGTTTAACAATAATATTGTTACTGACCTGTAGAAGATATAACGAATAGCTTGAATCATTAAAGTCATTCCCAGGAACAAGGCGGCGCAAAAAGCTCCACAAAGCAGGCTGTAGATCTTTATTTCGAACATTGTCATCGGGTCGATGTTTAAGATCACCTCTGCTGTTACATTAGCGGAAGGATTTGTCGCGTAACAAAGGTAGGTTCCGGTGTCTTCTCTGTGTATGTCGGCAATGAATAGGCTGCCGTCTTCCAACACTCTCACTCGGGATCTGTCGTTGTCTATTGGGCGGTAGTATTGATCGTGGGCGGTTCCGTGCTTTCGGAATATGTCAGGAATCAACGGATTCGGATTCCAGTGATAGACGTCCCTCGTCGGGGTGATCCAAGTAATGGACGGTGCTGGGTTGCCGTCGAATTTGCACTCCAGTCGCGCCTCTGTCTGCAGTCGATACAAGCCGAGGGGACTGTTCGAGATGAGTTGCGGAGGTTTGCAGTTGGTGTCGTTGAGTACTCTTAGCATGTCCCCTGGGTAGGCGCGCCTGCAGCTCAGGTCGGATCTAATTATATCTTTTCTCTTCTCTGCCCAGGCTGCAAACCACGCCATGCGGCAATCGCAAGCCCAAGGATTTTTGTTCATCCTCAAGGATTTTAATTTATCTAGTTTCTCTAAGCTTAAAGGTAAAAAAGTCAAGTCGTTGCCGCTTATATCCAAATGTATTATCGCCGGCGTATCATCGAAAACGTATCTTTCTATTTCACTTAAATTACGATTTCCTCTAATAAAAAGTCGCTGTAAATTATTCAAACCTTTAAAATTCGTATTCTGTATAACTGTCACCTGGGTGTTATCGAGGTAGAACGTCTGTAAGTTTTCATTGCTTTGGAAGAGCCCCGCAGGCAGCCACTTGAGTCTGTTCCCGCCGATGTTGAGCCACTTTAAGTTGTACAGTTTCTTAAAAGCATCATATGATATGTTTTGGAAGTTATTGTAGCTTAGATTAAGATCTGTAAGTTTTTCAAAACTATCGAAGATAGACTTAGGTATATAATCTAGTTTATTGCCGGATAAGTCGAGGACTTCCAACTCCCTCAAGTTGACTAGAGCTTTCGAAGTTATTTCGACTAGGCTATTATTATTTAGGAACAGTTGTTTTAATTGGCGGTTAGGCTTAAAAAAGTAGTCTAAGAATGTAGCGATTTTATTATGAGATATATCCAAATACTTTAACCTAGTCAGGGGCCCGAAGACCTGGAATGGTATGACGTGAAGCTGATTGTGTGACACGTCCAGAACTTCTAGATTATCAAGAAGCTTGAACGTGGAGCGAGGTATGTCGTCGATGTTATTCCGAGAGAGGTTCAGATGTATCAAGTTGTTTAGTCTTGCGAACAGCTCGTCTTTAGCTCTTGGTATTTCGTTTCTGCTTAAATCGATGTATTCTAATTTGTATAGGCCTAGAAAGAGATCCTGATCTAAATCCTGTATGGACGAGTCTGTCCAGGTGATGTTCCTGAGGTCGGTGCCATATTTGACAATGATGCTCCTGTTGAGGTGGTTACCGGCGACGGTCAGGTTGGAGCATACGAGGCGAGTGCTGGAGCAGTTGCAGGCGGAGGGGCACTCCTCACCCGCAGCTGCGCAAATTATTGCCAGCGTCAATATTTTGTGCAGCCACCACATTATTTTACAACCCTCATAGTCTTACTGACTGAAACAAAATATATTTGTTACATAAAAATGAACTTGTTTTGAAACTGTTTCAATTTTCAATTTCATCAATTCAAATTATAAATATCAATCTTTTTCGAAATTTAATTTAATTTAAATGTATGTAATAGTAGTTCTGCTTCATAAACAGATTGTTCTTCAGAAATACCAATTGATCTGCTGTTTCAGAATCCTAGATAGTTAGTTTATTCTATTAAATTGAGACAAAGATGTTCTATGCTAATTTACTGCTTTGTGTATAGCTTTAGACCTAATGAATTCATTAACCAGCTATTACAATCTGTTTAACATATAATGATGTTAAAAGGGCATTAATTTAGTAAAAAAAGCATAACCATTAAAAAAATTTATGTCAACAAGTTGAGTTTGTGTGCATAGATATGACTGTATATAAAACTAAAGGGTTGTGCCGGCATCATGTCAAATGTTATCAACAATCTGTTCACCCTTTTGGGTTTTAGAGGAATGTCCACATATTATTATTATTATTTATGTTAAGAATAATTTGATACCATCATTTATCTATATTAGATAATTACATATTTGTGTAATATAAAATCAATTCATTGCCATGATAAACACTCAGGTCAATATTTTTTTAATTTAACCTTGTCCAATTTAACTCCTTCATTAATTTGAAAACTGATATTAGAGTACTATTTTACAGAGGCATAAATCAATGCAAAGTTTTGCTCTAATCATGGAATTGTGATTGTAATGTATATTTTAAATTTATGTTTAAGCACATAGTATATTATATTTATTCATTATTTTCTATCTGGCAATTATGTTGATGTCACTTCATTATTAAGCTAGTTATTGGTTTGATAACATATATACCTGCTTGAGTGACAATGCCTATATTACATGTATATTTCTCAATATTATTTGTTGTATGTCAATTATTTTGGTAGTTAATTCTTACAAGTTCAGATTTATGTGGTGACTCACATTTACAACTGTATGTGTATACAATCCATCTTTTATATCAAGGTGGAACATTATAGAAGAGAATAGATACTAATACAATGAAATAAATATGTGTGGAGTTTAATGAGAGCAATAATATTAATCAGTCCCAATAAATTTGACTGCCTCATCTTAATTTAGGAATTGAAACCAGTTAACTGTTATCATGTCTTTATTACAGTTCTATATACGCTTTAATATTCTGTGCACATTGCAAAGTAATTTTGTTACGGTTCGCATTATCTTTGTATGAACTTCTAACGGAATGTTAAAACAATTTGTGTGTTATTTTTGTATAAAACATCGCCACGAAGTTTTTGCTAATTATCAAATATTATTTCGAAAACATAATTTAATTATCCGTGTCATTTTCATCTATCACGTCTATTATTTACATAGTGTTATATTAATTAAAGGAGGCAGGTTGAAAATTATTTTTATATAATGCCAACCTTCTAATAACTTTCAGCTCAGAATAATTTCACGTTGTTTTATAACTATATTTATTTTATTTTAATATTTAATGTTTGCTTTTAAATTGTTCTATACAATTGCATTGAAAGAATACTGTGAAATGCAATACGCTTAGACAATACGTTCCCTATACACTCAGCCGTCGCTCGTACCTCACCTTTCAACACGTCGTCGCTCCAACTATAATAATCCAGCAGTGGATAACACAACACGCACACACAACGACCCTATATAATTAATTAAGACAACGATGTAACACATTATTTACCTAATATTCGTCCGCATCCTACTTCAAACTTGCATAATCTCATTTTATGTTGACAACCGAAGTACGAACGCCTGCCATTGTGATTCGCGTACGTTTTTCTATCATATCATAATGCTTCTTATTCTCATTCTCACACGAAATGCACAGGAAACTTTAATAAATAGTGAATAACATTTGAATACACAAATTTCACAAATAAAACGTGTAAGCTCTTGCGATAATCAAAAACGCTGTCACTAGTCGGGTGGCGAGCACTGAAAAGAAATAAATGGCGGCGTAGGTCGGTGCGCGGCGTGACGTTCTCTTTCTGGCATGCGCGTAGACAAAGTTTGCGTCTCGTTCGCACTCTAACTCTGTCAGCTGTCGGGTGCGAAGTTGCCCGAACGGTGCCGAGATCGAGCGAAAGTGGCAACGCACGTCGTGTGTTGCTCGGTGCCCGGCCCGCCATTCCGTTGGATTTTCTTTGCTTCAATACGACGACAAAATGTACAATGACGGGTTTTACAACACGTCAATTAAAACCGGAATGTTAGTGTTCATTTTTAAATGTTAATATTTAAGCGAGATGAGCAATGTTTTGTTATGAACAGTTGACATTATCTTTTTAACTGCAATGTACTATCACTTCGCAAGACGTGTCATACAATCGTGCGGTAACTATATAAAATCACATGAAATTATATACTGAATACAATATATTAACTTATTTATTACTTGCAATGAGTCATAGTCAAAATTATTAGGACATATTTTTTAATATTTTCAAACATCTAATTAATGCTGCACACCTGGTCCTGACTTAATATAGTTTTATTTCCATACGGGTTGGACATTTATAGCTTGTGACGGTGTATTACACTTTGCAAGGATTATTATCTATTCTCGTAGCCCCCATCGACCTTGACTTTTTAACGCTAAGAAGGCAAGGTCTGCACAACTTTTAATATTTGCGCAAAAAATCTGTTAGACAAGTTTTCTTCACATCCGTTAATTTATACACAACAAACTTGTAGATCTACATTATACGTATTAAACTTAGTTCCGGTTGTTTGAACCGAACCCGGGCCTCTGTAAGTCGGACATAGGAGTGATATAACAGTGATATAATACTAGATTTGGCCTCTGAGCTGTAGGCTACGGCGCGGAGCCGAAATGAAAACGAGAATTAGTGTGTTTATGTAAATGTTATTTGAATGTTCTAATATATGTATCTGGAGTGTCTTCTATATAAACCAAAATATATTAGATATCATTGTATCAGGTTTTAATATGGATTGAATGGAAAGTACATTTTGAGCTATACGACTAATACAGTACAGCCTTTGAGAGGTTTGAATAGTCATTCTACCGGTGACTAGGTGATTGATTTCCCAAAAATAGGCTTTTTGGTAAATTAACATTTTTATACACATTTTAAAGGATTCAAAAATCAAGTTGGATGCGATATTCATTTTTTAACACCTATTTGTTACACGTGCGTCCATTTATTCGGTCTTCCTTATACTCATTTTCTCACATATCAGACATGTTAGATGGGTGGAACTTTGACGTAACGTTTGGTCTCTGTACGTTCCTACATTTTCCAGTGTTTTATAAATGCTTATCATTATAACATAGTCAAGTAAAGTTTGTGACAAGGATATTCCGTTTTATAACATTTTTAGCTGGTGTCTTCTGTTTGTTCTGATGGTTATGTTATCTATAGGACATTCTTATTTGTCTATTTAATCTATTAACGTTATATTGACACATCAATTGACACGTTAATGACTTCATAACGTCAGTGTTGATTGTTTTGGTCTTACGTAAGAGCACCGAACTGTGCCTAATAGTAGAGGCGTGCATGTAAACATTCACTAATTGTACTCGCATGCAGCCGTCACCTTTTAATTGTTACAACGCTCTGGATACGTAATGCCAAAATATAGAGTATCTAGTAGTATTACGAATAAATTTTAACTTGTCTTTTGTAACTCTGAGTAGAAGAATTTTGTCGACCGAGTTAAGTAACGTTCAAGTAGCATTTAAGTTACTAAGCCCTAGTAGCCAAAGTAGATACTGAAAGTGACTGAACTTTTTCTCACAAATAGTACAGTCGAACAAAATGAATAATTCCTGAAGCCTTTGTGTCCAGGGAACCACGTTAGAAACTCAAATTATTATATAACTGAAATTTGCTCAGTCATTGTTTTTGTATGATTTTATAAGGAAGGAAATAATGTTCAATACGTTAACTCGATTTACCCATTTGTAAGTTATTTGTGAAGGAAAAAGGCGATAAAAGTTAGCACTAGCAGACGTTTTGACGTAACAAACAATCAATCTTTTTTATATTAGTATAGATAAACTTATCAATTTTTAATATTACAGATATCATAACGCTGTCTACGCTTAAAGTGTTTCCGCGTTGCTTATACTAGTTTCTTATTTGCATAAACATTTATCAGACTGCCAAGGAATTTAGTCTTGTAATAAGTCCTTTACGTATATAAGTTTTCTTATTCCTTGTATGTTTGTTAATTACGTACATTTTGAAATCTATATGAAGGTGTTAGAGATTAAAGTATTTATTTTCTCGCTAATAAAAAGGTAAATAGTTTCTTAGGATTTACGCATTCTTGATATATCATTTCATGACGAAATTACTGCTTTAAATTCTGTCTTAAGTCTGTGCTTTAATTTATTAAAGACGCGCATGCTAAAGTTCATGGTTGCAATGACATAGTTTTGCTATTATTTGGCAAGAATTCAATGTCATTGAAAATATTAGCTACATGGTTTTAGTTTTTAAAACGTTTCTTTCACCATGTGTAAGAAATTCAATTTTCTTGCTTATACCATAGTTAATGAGGAAAATGTGTTTAACCCAGATAAGGCAAGACCCTGTCATTATGATGGATTAAGACAGAATTATTGTTTTAATCCAGGCCCCAAATGTAAACTTAATGTTTAAATTGTAACGTACGCTTGATTTAATTATATAGATTGGTCAGTAATTACGCACAAAAACGTAATTACTGAACACAGATGTAATTTTAGTCAAGAGCTTGTTTATCCAAATTATTATTATAAAGAAAGAACGATTTGATTGTTTATCCCAGCTAAACTTAAAAAAAAACTTATTTCAATTTTTTTTAATTCTCCATATTTCCCGACCCTCCATCCTCTTTATTTTCTAATTTATCTATCCAACCGAAGTTGAGGTACGTTGTTAGTCGTTAAATTTGTCGTGTTATATCTTGGGTGAATGTCCTCGTACTCGCCTCTTTGCTGATTATAAAAAACAAAAACAAAAATGATTGTCTTACTTTCGAGTTCCGCAACACGTGGCAATGAAGACTCGTTAATTGAACATTAACAAACGATAAGGCCGTACCCGTCGCCAGTGAGACATTGAGACGTACGGACGCATTCTTGCTTAATTTATCGATTCGTGAGGTCGATGTGACATTTAATAGGCCTCACTTTAACCAATTAGCGTTCTGTATGTTCTCTAGAATATACTCTCGCTTTCGTCTGTTCATTGTTACACGTGACAGGATAGTTTATCATGCGAGATAGGTTAAAGGCCACATCTGTTGTGATTAAGAACCGTATATATTAATTACCAGACACTTGAATAAGTATCGCAGTATGCGAGAGATCAGAATTCTATTGAATATTCAGGCGATCCTCAAACGGTAAACGTCGTAGGCGTTTATAGGTTTATAGTTAAGAGTAGGGATTGTCCGAGAGTGGCTTTAAATGTACAATTCGAATATTATGGAAATCGTCCATCACAATCTTAAACCTAGAAAAGTTAAAAATAATGTTATAAAAATATTCATCGGTGATGCATTATAAGAAATCCGTACTTTTGTATTTAATTTTAAGGCGTGTACGTGTCTAGAAGTAGGCGTAGCAAGTTGTGTACACTCGCGCTCGTAAAACCGACGCGATGCGTTAAACATGCCTCATGCTGTTTATGCAATTAACTCGAATGTGCTTAAAAATTCAAAGAAAACTTTTCTCTGCCTTGTTTACTGCACGTTTTATGTGTACCAGATTGTTTGGATAATGGAAGATGTTTCGTTTTAAACCTTCGGTCAATTCAATTTACTAAATAAATTTTACATAGTCTCATACCTCATAATTATGATCAAATGTAAAGTGTAAAATTAATTGTATAAAAAGTCGAAGTTAGTACTGAAATGTGAACTTGTTAATTGCACCAATTCATTGTACGTGTAATTACTTCGCGCTACAAATGCCATTCTGACGTCCCATTGAGTTTCATTCACAATAGTAATGGCGCGTTACTCACGGCACGCCATACGTGTATTAAACGTTATTTTATTAGGGAAAGTCTCACAGGATGATGCACTTGGACGATATCCAAGTTTGGAGATTGTCTGGAGAGTTATTTAAAGCAGGGCTGAGGCGACACCTCCCTGGAGGCGGGCGGAGATATAAATAGATCAGTTTATCGGAAAAAAACAACATTCGTACCTATATAGACTATCTGGTTGGGACGGATATTTATAATTAAAATACCTTTACACTTGTTTATACTGCTCTGACACTGCGACCGTCGACTCACTGGGTGAAGCAAGTGTTTTTTTTTTAATTTATTTTTATAGTACAAAAATCTTTTTGTATGTTTCGTAGTTTAATATAAAAAGATAAAAAGTTTCATCGCTGGCCTTTAAGACTCAAAGAAAATGTTAGTAAATCAAGCATAAATAAATTAAGCCCGTAACGATAGTCTTAGAAAGAATAGATGATGTGATAAATTTTTACGATCTTCGTATGCAGCTTTAATAATAGATTAGAAATAGGAAATATAAATGTTCTTAAATATGAAGTTGTTTGGTACACTCGAGAAATAAGAAAGTGAGGTCGTTAATATATATTATGCGGAAAATATTGTGTGAAATTCGTTCAGAGCGATAACGCGCTGGAATGCAAACCATTGCTTCGATTGTCTCCGATCAGAGGTTAGCTTGTTTACGATTAAACTGATATTTATAAACAGAGTGTCACTGTACTAACTGTTACTGTTATTTTTGTAGGCAATTAAACTGCTATGATATCTAATTCGTCTAAATAATCGTCTTAATAACTGACATAGAGCCAAGTTTATGTTATCCCTTAGGAACCTGTGCGCAATTTAATTTGACACTTTAGTGACTGCGCTTTATCCACTTTTTTATAATAATAACTTATTAAATACTTAGTTATATAAGAATAAACTAGGAATACACATGTATATAGAGCTGATAGACATTTTAACATAGTTTTTAAAGTGTTTTCGTTATTATTGTTCTTTGTTGTTAATAAACGTTCGTGTTTATTGTTCATATATATCAAGTCTTATTTCGTCTATCGCGTTTGCAGAATACTCAAAACCGAATTATATTAATACCGGACTATATAATAACAGCTGCGTACTGTATTAACATTAAACTTCAGACAAGGTCAGGTGTAAAAGATCGTCACGGATCACGACCACAGCTGGTAACAAGCGAGTAGGATGTACTGGCCATTAGTTAATGGAGCAGAATTACACAGAAAACAGTTGCGAGTCATCCACAAAGTTACTTCATTGGATGTACAAATATTATGGTTTTAAAGTGTTGAAATGTAATTGTTCTAGAATATTCCTACAATTAATACGAAAATTTTTTCTGACCCTAAATATGTAACGTTAAAAACAGAAGTTTGTCTATAAGTTTATTTTAACTCTAAAGTAATTAAACTTAGCAATTTAAAATTGTTTAAAAAGTAGTCGTTCAGATAAAGTAATTTACCGCCATATTTTTGATCACACCGATAGTGAAATTGTTTCAATAACTAAAGTTGACCGAATCAAGAAATAGGTCAGGAGGTATCACACTAGTGTTCGATGTGAACGTAACGGGGAACAACCTCGAAGAAATCAATGTTTCGTGACGAAATGGTTTTTCCGGTACAAGGTGGGAACGGCCGCGGACATTATTGTAATGGGACATTTAGAAAATTTGTGGCGCACAACTCGAGAGAAATTGAACGTTGTTTTGTTCGAAAAACATTTGAGACATTGGTCTACCATATACAACATTAAAAATGAGTGCTTTTGTATTTTGTTACTGACACTCTAAAAATTAACAATAACCTCATGAAAGAGGATCTGAAAAAGTTTATATTCTTCCACTTAAAAGTTGGTGAGGCGTCACGTAAATTATAGTTAGATATCTATATTGGTCTACCTCGGTCTAGATTCAGACGTAACCTGTTCGGTTGGTGCACTGCGGCTTGGCAAAAATTATACAGTCTAAATATATGTGCGTCACAGCACACAAAGTGCTTCAGTGGGCACACCGGGCGCCGCTGTGTGAGTGCGCAAATATCGCACCTGCTCTCTTTAATCTTTATTTATCTCTAGTCTACGATTAAAGATATTTGTTCATCTGCTTACTAAGATATATACGCATCATTATTACTGTAGAATATTATTTTATACTAGCAATCACCCGTTTCTTCGTTACTCGGGTAGATAGAAACAAAAATATGTAGTCCAGTTTTGTCGCAGATACGAGCTTTCTTTTAGTTAAAAATGATTTCTTAATTAAATTTACTATGTAAGTATCTCACGCCTGTATTCCCCGAAGGGGTAGGCAGAGGTGCAACTAGTGCACCCATAAACTATGTAAGTTTTCTTATGAAATGAATATATACTCCAAGAACGCTCAAGGCTTAAGAATCTTTCGTAAAAAAGGATATTTCTATAAACGCAGTAACCTTGTAAAATACTTACAACCTCTCTCCATCCCTTGTAATACTGCTTGCTACATTGTATTCTAAGACGGCCGGTATTAAAG
>JAABKM020000015.1:3555838-3580766 GCA_016277805.2 Papilio aristodemus | reverse complement strand
TTAACGATGTTGATGCAAAAAGTAATATATTCTAGACCATTAGTGGATAATATAGTGTTTAACAATCACACAAACTTCATAGTCATTTAGTATTGTAGGTAGGTAGCATTAAATGGAATAATTTTTAGAATAGTGTGTGCATTCAAGGATGTACGACTTTATTATGTGTAGTAAAATCCACTAAATAGTATAATAATAAAACATTGGAAACACTGTAAATTAAATTATAGGAATACATTTTAATTCTCTAAGAAACAAAATCAATATAAGCTCTAATTTAATAAATTTCACAATCTTTGTTTATGATTCAAACTCCTAAAACAAACGAGATTAAAGATATCAAAAACTTAAAAAAAATAATCTTGATTATTCTCCAACTACTAAAAATTATTTAAGTTTTCATTATTTTGTAATATATTTACTTCAATATTTATTTATCCTAATATATTAACTAACCTTAAAGAATTTCTGGGTTTTTGTCTCTTAAATTTACTTCAAAATTTTTTAGTAAGTTAAAGCTATTTTATATTCTGCGGGAAGGTTTTATTACTTTAAGTTGGTAGCTGTTATATTAACTCTTTGGTATACGAAATACCAGAAAAAGTTTTAAGTGAATTTTAAGTTGAAAATGTTAGTGATTGGTCTATAAGTTAAGTTATTGTCTCTCTGAAAATTATTTTTTAATTCTTAGCATCTCTGTGCCTTTAAGAGTTATCCTAATTAACTAAGTTTCACTATTCAGTTTTAGGATTCGATTTTATATGAAGCTTTTAAATAGTCACAAGCTTTTTAGTATCAGGTCCTAGGTTTTTTTTGGGAAGGGACAGAGCATTGGAGCCTCAGGCATCAAGTATGAGGCAATGCGTGTAACACTTTTAATAGGCCTATCTTCTGTAATATGTTGATATATAATCTATTGACCCGGCTCGTTCGTCCAACAGATACTGTGGTGTGTTCTCCCACTCTCATTTCGCTTCTTATTTATATTCTTTATTATAAGATTTGCAATGTCGTACAAATTTATAAAGAAATCGCTACAGCTTATGTTTTACACTCTCGTAATAAAACTTTAACTCGCCATTCACGAATCTCTTCATTTCCAACTTAAATAACAAAACTCAAGTAGTGTTCGATTTCTATTTAAATAAGTGTTTTAAAAAATAACTTAAATATTTTTTCTCTTTCTCATTTCGAAAGTGTACCCAAATAATTGCGTAAAAAAGTGTTATTATATTTTATAGTTTTAAAATCAAAAAGATTGTAGAATTGAGTAGTGAGATCTGAGTGAAATAGACATACTTAATAACATTTATAAAATATATTGTCTGGTGACACTGTAATGGCCAAGTTTGTTTTTTTTATGGACACCTTAGTCCACTAGTTTTCTAGAGACTTCTAGATATGAAGATATGCACTATTTTATAATGGGGTTTTCATGGTACTTATTTTACAGTAAAGTCTACTCACTACAACTAAAAACTACTTAATGGATTGTTTACATTGATTTTATAGATAGACGGAGTAACTGATTAGGAAGATTAATTGATAATTTTGGTTTTGTGTTAATTTACTGAAATATTAAGATTTTTTTTTAGAAATGTTGATACGAGATAAAGGCAGAAAGAACTGTTGACATTTGTACTGTTTACAAATAATAATAAAAAAAATATGTACATAATAACGCTAAAATCACCACAAAATACACAACATATCCTCGAATCCCAAGTTCCTTGTTAACTTAATCGAATCATTTACTAAATGCGAAGTGGCAAATAAAAGTAAACACCCAATTGACATTCAATTGATTCCCGGATCAAGTCGGTAAAAGGTTTCAAATAATGGCAACCCTTTGATGTCGATCACGATTCTGTGTAAGTGTTCCATTTCTACAAAACAAAGTTAACACAGGCTGCTTTCGTTTCATACTTTTAACATTGTTTGAGTACTCCTTTAATTTCTGTAAATGTTACTCTGTGGTCCCTAATAACGCGTGAATTAAAATACAGTCTAAGTTGTGAGAAATATTCATTTAAAATTTTAATCTCTATTAAAACTAGCAAGCGATGTAGCGTTACAATTTATTAGAGTTACGGATCATTTGCTCCGGGAATTTCTACCTTAAAACTTCAACCACGCCTTTAGTGAGAGAAATTATTTCAAAAGCTTCTATTAAAGTCTTCTATATTTTTATCAGTCCGGAGTTTAGCATATTGATCGATATAGCAATAGACTCGCCCATTGTCACATCAAGGGACGAAAAAACATACGACGAACTCTAGGTGCACTACTTGCAACTCTGCCTACCCTTTCAAGGAACACAGGCGTGAGGCACTATATCTGTCTGTAATAATGTAACGCAATAGATCACTGACCAAACAGTAAGACATTAAGTATGGTTTAAAAGTTCGGGTTTTTATGTTTCTTTGCTTTACGGCTTCAACCAGAAATAACTACTGGTGGTATTTCAAAAAATACGCATGTCGTTCACGTATCAACATCCTGTACTCTTCCTGTGATACACTCGTAGCAGGCAATAATTCTTAAGTGGCGCTCGCTTTAAGAGTCTACATTTGAGCTTTATTCAAACATTCAAATATTTGATCTTGAAACTTTATCTATCTTTTACCTTTATTAAGATAACGTTTATAAAAATATCAGAAAAATAAATATTCCATTTAGATATACAACGTCAGCATTTGTTTTTCTTTGAGCCGATGTGCGTAGCGTAATAAATTGTTTTCTACGGCTCGCTGAAAACATCTGCGAGGTTCTCAGTTTGAAGGATCCCTTAGCACTGATAGTGGCACGTTGATAACTGGAAATAGAAGATAATAGAAAATTAGCGGCAAAGAAACAAATTGTATTTATTATTTATCTAATAATTTTAAGTGTTGTACCGATCTCGTTCGGCAATTTTAAGCTCAGTGTTGCCTATATGGAAATTTGTATCATTTATACAATGATGTTTACTTCAAGTATTACTATAGACATAAATATTAGTTTGCGTACTCCATGAATCATCAGAATGAGCTCATAGCTTATTATCAAGAAGGATGACATTAGCTTTCCTTCAATTCAGTATTATGTTACAAAGATGTTTACAATTTAAACTATTTTGTAGAAACATTACGTTTATAGTGAGACAAATATACCGTGAAAGATGTAATTAACAACACAAATATAGAAGGAACTTTAAGTAAGTAATTAGTATTGTTCTGTATTTACTTAGTTTCATCAACAGGCACTAATTAGATTATTACATTAATGAAATACGTGGATACGCTGGAAATGTTTGAACAATGTAAGCTGAGCTAGCAAAAACAAAACGTATATTATATTTGAAAATTGTAAGATCTTATTTCCTTAATAAATTAGCAAGTTGGAGTAAATTTCAGGTTTTATTTTTTATTTTCAAACACTGTAAAGCTCACTTGTAACTAATTTTATAATAATTTTTAGGTAAAGTTATCATTTACTTTCAATTATTAGAATTAATTAGATTTAAAAAAGAATCCTATAAAATAAAAACTTTTTCTTGGGCTGGAAGGTCATTCTTAGACTTGTACACAACCTGTGATGCGACTAGTTACTTTCAACTCGTGTATCCGTCTCAGGATGTAACAGGAGCCGAGTCTATTACCAGAAAGAACACATATCCTAGACTTCGAGCTGATATCGAAATGAAAAACCCAATCACTTTTTCCAAATTGAGATTCGAACCCGATACCTCAGCTACACCGTGATACAACTACACCAATCAGATAGTTTATTTATAGTATTAAAATAAATATAATAATGTATTGAATAACATTTGTGACAGCGACACCATTGACTGAACAAGTGAAGCTACTTCAAAGATATCGACTTTATTCAAGTGCTCGCGAGCTGCAGTATTGAATTTATTATATAAAAATAGTGTCACATTTTTCAGCGCCTTTCAAATTCTTAAATTTATATTTAGTTCAATTTAATACTAATGAAAGTTGGTTTTAAAGGTACTCGTAACGGACGGACATTTGTTGAGGTACAAATCTGGAAGAAGCAAGATAACCATACGCTTCTCTCGCTTTTAAAAAGTATTCAATTTATCTCGTATAGACATTTAAAACACGGTACTCGTTGAAGTCGATCAAGTCGGTAAAACAATGTAAGTTTTAAGACGGAGTTTTATATGAAAAACAATTTCCTCCCGAATCTGGCACCGTACCCGTGACACTTTGCCAAGATTACGTTTAATTTGATGAAGAAGGACTTTTTAGAATTTTTTGAGGTCTCCAAATACTCGTAGGCTATTGAAAGTTTGTTACAAAAAAACTATTAAACCGAAAAAATATAACAGCACCCATATTTCAGCTTATTTTTTGCAAATGTCTGTGGGTAGCGGTCGCCTAACATCAGGTGAACCGATTACTCGTTTGCCACGGGCTTATATAAAAACTGAGATTTTACAATGGCGACATACGATAATTATTTATTCCTAATGTAAAAATGACTTATCTTTTTTATCAATTTCTGAATAAATTTTTGTGTGTTCTTTAGGTCCATTTGAGAAATAGAAGATTCCACCAAGGTTTTTGTACAACTGACAATAAATCTTATTACATTCTAATACAATACAAGCACGGTCCAATTTTCCCTTGCGACCAATAATTTATTCAAAACAAAAGAAATACTCCGTACACTGAAGAACAAAGCGGGAAAATTGCAAAGATGCTTTGTTTTACAAGAACACGCAGTAATTTATTTATGAAAGTAAATTCTTAAATTGATTATAAGATAACAATATTTATTTTATATATAACACCTCGTTGGCGCAGTTATATACGGTACGGTACGGATGTACTGCTGAGGTCTCGGCTTTAAATCCCGGGTTGCGCAAAATAATATGGGTTATTTTTAACTCGATATCTGCACGGAGTTTGTAATTTGTGCTTAACATGGCGATAGGCTTGCTACCTTTCACATCATGTACGTAAAAAACTTACAGCAAAATGTAACACTGGTTGCACCTCTGCCTACACTTTCGGGGCGGACAGGTGTAAGGTACGTATGTTTTGTTTGCCAGCTCCTAGATCTATGAAAACTTCGAGATAATGTCGAGAGGAAACTATGCGGGAAACATACATAGAAACATTAAAATGTTTTTTTTTTAAAGTCTAATTTAATGACTATTTGAACAAACTTTTTTATAAATATTTGGCTTTTTGTATAAGGTATTTACAGATCACTGGCCTTGGACCACTGTTACTTTTTTTATTCATATCAAATTCGGTTAAAGAGAAAACGAACCTAGTACGTAACGTAAACGTACGTATAAAGTATGAATATTTAGATTATAAAGTTTAATCTCCAAGTTGTGTAAACTAACGGACCAACAGTGAGCACTTAATTAATTGCTAGAGCTTTGCGCATTTCGAAATCCATTAGGTTTACCGCAGTACAGCAATCTGTAGAGATAACATTGTTTCGTGCGCTATCGCCCAAACTGGCTATTTGTTTAGTGCAAGGCGCATTCACAGGATTTCGTAACTACTTAGTAAAACTTTCTCAAGCAAATCACTGTCAAAGATGAATGGACCTTTAGAATTGTATTTGATCATTATTATATTAACTGCCTCGGTGGCTCAGTTGCATTACGGTACGGTTGCAACGCTGAGGTCTCGGGTTCGGGAGATATTGTGTTTTTCAACTATGTCAATAGGCTCGCCTCCTATCACAATATCGGACGGCAAAGCAAACGGCGAAATCTGGGTGCACTTGTTGTACCTCTGTCTACCCTTTCGAGGAATAGAGGCGTGAGGTATATTTTTTATAATACTTAAAAAATAGCTATTTCTATCTTCATTTATTTCGTAGATTTGAGAGAGATATCTTATTAGACAGGTTTATAAACGCCAACGTATAACAAATTAACTCATTGATATGAAAAAAAGGAAAAATCGGTTAAATTAAAATAAAACAACGTTTTAATCTCGATGCAATAACAGAGAAATGTCATAAAGTTCCTCCACTTTAATATTCGTCGAGTCCTGACCATAATAAATTGGAAAAGTTTTTCTTCCGTTCTTGATGCTTATTTCTCTACGCCCCGATTCCCTCGCTTTCAGTAAATACTAAATATTTTTTCAAGGTGATATCATACCGCTGAAGACTTTGCTGAAATTGAAAACTTTGAACAGATTATTTGTAGGAATTGCAAATCATGTTTTGAAACCAAGAAGCTATTTAAGTATTTTGAGCCTAAAAAAGTATATAATTAATCTTAATAAATATTATCTCAGATTTATAAACTTAGAATTATTTTGACACGTTAAGAGTCAGCAGGAGTTATAATTCAAATAGATCTAGCTCGACCTTTTGATAATTCGAGCGGCGACATACCTTTATTAAGCAGAGGTAATAGAAACCTTTAGTAGTAAAGACAAATGTTAATTATGCTGCAAACTAATTTCTTCCATTAATTTCCTTCGTCGTTTAGCAATTTAAATTTCAAATTAATGATAATTTTATTTATTCCATTACCGAAAATCGATTTCAGATTGTTCACGGACATTGTCTAAACATCTTCCACGTCACTAAATAGGTAAGTACGATAATGGAAATTACAATAGAGCTGGGACCGGTCGGAGATGCTATTTGAAAATAGATTATGAATCTCTCTAATCGACTGTAAAAGTGAACGGAATCACTGAACAGGACGCGGCGCCACTTTAAATACACAAAAGATCAGGTATTATTTTATATTAATACGAGTACACCTTTATACATTACAAGAGCTGTGTAATGTACGTATGAAGATGTTTAGTATTTCGTCTAGAGACTTTTGACTCATGAAGTTTTCAAGATGATTGTCATTTTGACTTTTTGTCCATTTAGGAAGGACGTGTGTTAATATAACCAACACTATGAAGATTTATCAATCATTAACGATCCCTAGAATCACTGCGAGAATGTACTCCTCTAAGGGGTAGACAGAGCAATGAATACATCCACTTTTCGCCTTGTGTATCCGGGACAGTAGGAAAACCTATCGCCATATCTGAAACAAATACCAGATTCTGGTTTTATATTGAATTTATAAAAGCAAAAAAATTCTAGTCTGTATCAATATCTCACGCCCGTATTCCCCGAAGGGGTAGGCAGAGATTTCACACATTTCGCCATATGTTTTCTGTTCCATAATGCGATAGAGGGCGAGCCTATCGCCATATCGGGCACTAATTCCAAACTCCGGGCTGATATCAAGTTGAAAAATGCCCAATATCATTTTTCCCGATCCGGGAATCGAACCCGGGACCTCAGCGTTGCATCGGTACCGTATACGTCAATATTGTATGCATATTCGTTTAATTCTTTCTCTATAAAGTTTTTTACGGTGCATATCTAGCGCAGGCTCATATAAAAATAAATAAACAAATATTCGTCACATCCGTAACCCAGAGGGGTAGGTAGAGATTATGGATTTCCATTTGGTACGATCCTGGCACACCTCTCATATATCGACGCATACATGCTGGTCGGTTACGGGTACTTCTTACATCGTCTTTCTTTAGTGTGTCACTAATCTGATCGATGTCAGTCTTCCTAGGACGTCCCCACCCCCCTACCGACACTACCACTCACTTTTAACTATATAACTAGCTATATCATATAGATATCGGTTTATACCAACAAAATTATTTCTTCGTAAGTGGCGTGAGCTCACGTCATCCATCACAGGGAGTCGAATGATTAATTTTGTATTAACATAATCGACAGTCAAGAGAGCTTTATTCAAACTCCATTAGCATCAAAAAGCAGGCACTTCGCGCGCCTCATGTGATTTATTTCCTTTTTATAACATCGCGAGCAATTTCGTAATGTAAATATGTGACTCAAATAAGAATTACCTCAAAGATTATTGGGAATGAGCGCTTTGACAAACATGAATTAAGCATTACCAGCCTTTAGGAAGCCACATAGAGGCCTTTCCAAAACCATCGCCACCTTAATAACATCTTTAGTACGTACTACGACGTACTCGACTGGCAAATGCTCTGTTTTTTTTTGTTGCTGCTGCGCTGCGTTGCTTTACAGTAGCTTTCGTAAAAAAAATTGGGCGCGTAGAATAAGAAAAAGTAGTTTGTGGCTTCAATTATTACACAAAATGTTGATTAATATATAAAATTAATTTAAAAAAAGAGCCAGTTCGTGGTATTGGATCTGTCATTGTTGTCGTTGAAATTTAATATTTAAGGTGAATTCCAGATCCGAAAAACTTAGAGCCAATTATTTATTAATTTATTTATCAAGCAAAGTTTTCATCAAACAACCTCAATTTGTTTCACAACAAATATACGTCACAATGACAATAGCAATATGGATTGGATACTCCATGGATAGGACGAAAAAAGATCCATCTTTTTGGCCAATTATTTAGCTACCCTTCGTTTATATTAAACTCTATTGATTGGCCATAGGTTTGTGTTTATTCTTTATGCTGGTATATAACAACTTTCTCTTGGGAAGAAGACTTCAACTTCAGTATTCCAAATGTAGGTCTTTTAAATGTACGCGTCTCGTTATTTTAATTACTGTAATTTAATTGACAATTTTCAAGTCGTTCATTGAATAATATAAATTATGTTTAAGTCATTAAATTTTAACTTCGTCGTAACTCTGAGTCGAGGAAATAATTAAAAGTTTCGTTGGAAATATTTCTTACCCTTCAATTTCTTAAAGAAACGACTTTTATTGGTATCAATGAAGACCGCTTTTAACGTTTTGTATGCGATCTACATATATTAAGTATATAATGTAATCCAATGTAGTGATGGTACATAGATTTAACCAAGATTAGAGCCCGTAAAAACATCTCAACATGTTTGTTGAGACTTTTTGATATTTTGTGGTCGTCTTCCCCTTCCTATCCTTTTCTATCAAGGAAATGGACGACAAACGGGGATGAACAAATTGGAAAAAATGTCCTTTTTCAGTTTATCCCTTCCACTGTCCGTTTAAATTAGGCAACATATTTTATCTTGTAGATGGTCAATGGTCTATGGGTAGTGGTCGCTTAGTGATGATTGCGACAGTGTATGAAAAAATAAATTATAAAAGTAAGCGAACTGCTATGAAAACAAAATAAGTAAGCGATAATGTTTCTTGCAAAACTTTCAGAGATAAAATGCGTTATATTCTGTTTATTTATAACTGCTCTGAGAGTTTATGAAAGTAGGACAAATTGATATTACTAGATCTTTTTTATTTGTGTTTATTTGTTATTTATTTCTGTGAAAATAAATCTAGTTCCCTTTATTTCATATTTTAGTTGAGTTTAATGATAAATAGAAAAATACTATTTGACATGGAGTGATGTTTTACGCGAGGTTTTTCTGAGGCTCAAAAGAGAATTTAAAATAATTAGGTTTCATTCGAATCGTATTCATCCCTGGAGCGACGTAGAGCTTAAGACGTCACCACAAGTAACCTGTTATATAGTATTATAAAATGTTTGCCTCACAAACTTAGGACCGGTGATAGGTCTGTTGTTATCTCGATTAATTATGTCTTTCTTATATATAAATACTAATAATAAACATACTTGTTTTCTGGAATTCACCCCCCCCGCACCCTCATAGTATTCTCTGTTTTTATTCAGCGCAGTAAAATGGCTTTGAATGAACATCAAATTACATAAATATATTTTGCCAAATTCAATTTGAGGTTGTGAAATAAATAACAATGAAAGCCCGTGATTGCTAACAAATACAATTTACGTTTCTTTTTCAGTCAATACATTATGTGGCTTTCAGCAACATGCTCTGAATATTATTACTATAGTTGGTTCGATTCATCTTGGCTCAGCGCGTTTGTCGCCGATCGATTCAAAATCGTCTAGTTTATAATCGGACTAGAAAGATTAAAAGCATTTAAAAGGATTAATGAAATCGATAGACTGTAATATTTTATTTATACAGCGAATTAACAATTACAATTCAAAGAATACTTAATTGCATTTCTATGCATCTTAAATTAGTCTCGTAACAGACTTTGTGACAAAGTGGACAGTAAATAAGAATATAAAAAGGGAACGAAATAAGAAACAAAGTAGAATAAATAAAGGAGAGAATTATATCGTGAGAAAAGTAAGTAGGGAAAAAACAATCACAAAGTCTGGCGACATCTCGGGCTGAATGCAAATCCTTGAGCATTAACACCTCGGTGGAGCTTTACCGGCGCTACGCTACACCCGAGGGGTTTTATAGAAAAATAACATAGTGTTTAATTTACGCGGATTGAGAAGGCGATACACAAAGGAATATTACAATTAAACCTGCGTTGAAAAGTTACGGTACAATATAATCAGTAGACAATGTATTTGTAACTTATTAGCGTTACAGGTGTCTTTAAGCAGCGGTCACTTAATATTAGGTGTACCTACTTGCTCGTTTGCCAACTTCTATGAAAAAATTGTGGCAATTAAAGCGAGGCAATTATGTTACCATTTATTTATTGTCACATGCATTTTATAGCTAGGCCAAAAAGATAGGAATAGGATATATATTTATTTAAAAGAGTCATTTCAAACCATCTTAAGTAGTGAGGGACATCGGATCCCTGTTTTACATTTACATAGATTTACGCGGCTTCGCCCGTATTGTTTAGGCATCATATGCCCCGAATTCTCGGGACTGGCCTTACGTTACATAAGAAGTTTGAACATATATTGTATAATAAAATGTATGATTTAAAAGTGAAGCATTTTTACTTTCTGCATTACAGAGTACTCAGTAGTCTAATTGAAATTATAGAAGTCGTAAATGTTGTATAAATAAAGACAAAGAGAGTAATTTTCACTGATCTGTAAAAACTAGCGGGAACAATGAGCCGGAAGCAAGCGAGTCCCCCGGGGCGGAGCCTGATCCTGAATACATAACGCTTAAAACTACATTCAAGATCCACAAATTGTTACCAACATTGTTCGCTACAGGCTAATATAAGGATTAGTAAACTGATGTATAGAAAACTTACTTCACTACTGTGCTCCCGACAGATGTGCCACTAGTGTATTCAAATCAACAAAAACCCAATATCATTTTTGTCTGACCAGGGATTCGAACCCGAGACCGTAGCAATGCATGCAGACATGTAATGAAAGTCATACAATTAGTTTTTTTGTTTAATTACTGTTTCTTGTTCTATACCAGAAATAATTGAACACGCAATTTGTGATACGCGAAGGTTAAAAAAAAAACAAACTACGAAAAAATTCTTTTGTAGTTTGTTTTTCTTATTTGTTATTTATAATTATAAATTCAACTTAAATTTTAGTTATTACAATAATTAAAGTATTTCAGTGGCTACAGAATGAAGTTACTGTAAACCACAAAGCCAGTGATAGTTTACATAGTTAGGATCTTTTAATTAGTGACGTGATCACGAATCAAGTTACGAAATTGAAACCCTGTATGGCTTTTTCTTGCTTTCAATTTTGCAACTGCTCATTTGTAAGCTTATAAGTTTTGTTTAACAAATAAATATTACATTTTCCTTTAGTATTATGGCCTTGTTGGTAGCATACTTTATGTGTTATGAAAATACCAAATGGAGTGGTCAGAAAATGTCAATATTACGTAGACTTTATTAAATATCCATTGAGACGTGGTATTTAATATCTTTGGACTAGAAAATTCAAATTAACCTATTGGACTCGAATTTAAAAATAAATCACGTCTTTTTTTAATTTTCTACCGCCTTTACAATGGAAGACCTGTTTGAAACAAATCCTGCCGTGAAATTTTGGTATAAAATAAAACAAAAGAGCGACAGATACCATTCACACCACTGAAGATTGCTTACTCAACCACCTACTTCGCAAAACTGTTGGTTTTACTTAAGTGAAGATTTTGAATCCTTTAAATGTTTATCTCGCAGCACTAAAGTTAAACGACAGAGAAGGTGTCGTGTTACCGTGTCTCAGTGTTAAAAAAAGAAAGAATTTCCTGAAAGTTTTTAAGCTGCATCAATTCGCAAATAGCAAAGTCGCAGTCAACAAACTCTTAGACAAAGTTGTCGAATAAAAATAAGTGCAGTTTTTATTTGTTACAAAATGGTTTTTGTAAAGTTTAAAATTCCCTCATTGTACATTTTAAGAGTAACTACTCCTCTACTATTTAAGCTAATATGTTTAGTATTTAATAATAATTTATGAGTACAATTCTAATATTTTGACGCGATTCTCGTTAGAATTTAATTTCAATTTGTTTGTTACACCAGTTTTAATAACTTAAAGAAATAAAATTCCACTGTTAACAACCTTACATACGCTTACTGATAATGTATACAAAATAAATTGATTTTTTTACAGATAATCAATACGCTACAAGATTCGTGGAAGCTAATATATTTGCTTGAATTATTCATTACCTAAACCTAAGTTTTTGGGTCTTCGATACATTATTCATCTACCTGTTACATAACCATATCAGACCTGAGAAGATAGTGGCAGATTCTTTAAAGGTGATTACAGTATGTTTGTATTATAATGATTTTAAAAGTTACAATAGAAAGTAAAATCAATCTAAACACGACATATGTGTGCGTACCCGCATGTATGCGCGCGTCAAATTATTTTAGTGATGGGAACTTTTTTATTCTTATTATTCTCGTATTTCTTCTACAAAATGTAAAATTGAACTTAGTCTTCAAGTATAATATAATAATAGTCGAATTGAATTGATCATATGCGAACATACGTACTAATTTCTTATTTCATTAGGCTTTACTGCATACTGCAAAATGTAGTAATAATTAATGCTTAATGGATAATTTATGCATAAAATTCTAATTTATTGCGCAATAAAAATATTTATGTACCTTAATACGTAACAAGGCGACAGGGGGAGGAATGTCAAATTTCGTGACAAGGGTCTGTGTAATATTAGGTACACAAGAAACGCTTACAACAAAAAACCTTTTTGAATTTATAATTACATAAAATAAACGACATGGAAATTACAATTTTAAACACGGTCTTTTAATGTGTCTACTGATGAAAAAAGATATTTACACATTTATTATTACACCTGCTAAAAATAATAAAATAGTTCATTACAGATTTATTAAATTTGATTAGATTTGGTAACATTATAATTCTTTTGATCACGGCGTCACTTAACGTAGACATTTTCAATATTCCTCCACATTTTGAAATAAAGACATCTGCACCTCTTTTAGTTATTGCTAAAGCCTCTGAGGCCAAGGGTAGTCACTTAATATAAACGTTTGGATTGTTTTCCTATTTCTTCTCTAAATCTCTCTTCAATCCGGTATTTTGTAGCTCCTGTTGCTGACTCTACTACTCTTATTATGTTTTTTTTTATTTATTTAAAATTCTGTACGTAATTTCACAGAAACCAATTCCAGTTCTCTATATTTACACTATTTGAAAATAGATTTAAAACCAATTCCACGACCGTGGGTACGAAATAAATTATATCGAGCTTTTGTTTTTCATGCAAACCATTGCTGACGCAGAGTAACGTGGAAACAATATCGCGTCCAATCGACGAGGTAATAGAGCAATTTGTTTCGTTTTTTTCGGAAGGGGAACGAACGATACGTGTGCAATATAAACGTACTTACAACCTATTCACAAAGTCGTTCATTCGATCATTTAGTTCAAATTCAAATGAAATTTCAATTTATCACTTGTCACGGACGGATTATGGATTTTATCAGTTTATAATACGACTAGTAACGAATTGTAAACTAATCAAATCTTTAACAATTTGACATAACATGTCAAACGCAACTAAGCTATTTAAATGTGCCTTGTACGATTTTCAACTGACGAAATTCATAAGCAGTTGATGGCATTTTGTCGTCTTTGGATCGTAATTAGAACAAGGAATTTTTCAATATTTTAGATATTTGACTCTCAATTTGCAACTAAAAAAAGCAAATAACTTTCAGGATTCGAGTTTTTCCTGATCCTTCGCGGTCCTTTGAGTATCATAATTTCTCTATCTCTTTATTTCATCACCCGGGCAGGGTAAAGGCCTGAAGACTTTTTCTTTGAAAAAGGGTCTCTGTTGAGAGATTGAAATAACAAAAAGAGCCCTCGGGAGAAAATTGAACGCAATGAGATAACTTAAGAAAAACTTTTGAGTTAAGACATCGCCGCCAACTTTACTTGAAATTGGTTCTAACTTTTGATGGAAGTGAGAAAAAACAAGTCGAGTGTTTAGGAGGACGTTATTTAAAAATGTAAGTAATATTAAATATTTTAAAATAAGCTACAGTAAGCAGTGACTGTTAACCATAAACAAAACATGCTTAGTTCAAAGTTTGTAAAATTATATTCCTTTCGAATAAATAAAAAAGACACAACTATACCTCTGCACAGATCGGATGCGATCAGTGCATAAAATAAATTTAATAAAATTTTTAGTGAGTTAGGCTATAGGTTCTAGGTTCTAGAATGGCTAGATAGATATCAGAGGGTGGAGGAATATCTATGGAGGTCATGGATGAGGACCAGAAGTATTTTATAATCATGGATAATAATATTGTCCAAGCTCAAAATGAACCGCACCACGTGTTGTCCAAGTTAATAACATTTTGGTAGGTACGTTAGTTCGGCAGGAACGGTACACTAACAGGCTAGAAAGTTTATAAATTAGGGTTGTTCATACAGCCGTTAGGATTAAGGTATTCATGAAATTAGAGCGTTACTTGTAGCACGAAACCTTCATATATAAGTTTAAGTTATTACTGTTTTAGGAAAAGTTTTGCTTTAATACAATATTTAATGGAATATTAAATTATAGTATAAACATTTTTATCATTATTTTGTACACGGCGATGTTGCAAAACTTCTAAATACCTGATAAATAAAGACGCTTAAAAAGTTAGTACGATGACACAGATCCTATTATATCGTCGCAATTTTTGCTACTTAAGGTTTGAAATTCTTCGGGCGACATCATTTGACTTAGTTCTACTGCGTATGACATCATTTACATCTATCATCATTTATATCTTTTTTTATATACTACAACGTGGCAAACAAGCAACGGGTACACCTAACGATGACCAATGCCCATAGACACCTGCAACATCTAAGAGAGTTACAGATGCGTTGCCTACCTTTACATCTAGAAGACAGGAAGGGATCAATAGAAAAAGGATAATTCCTTTACCCATTGATCGCCTTCTCTATCATACCCTCTTTCTCTCCCATCCATTCCTTATTAGAAAAGTGTGGGAAGGATCAGAGATGGGCCTCCGGCAACTCACTCATCAGACGAAATGCAGAATACTAATTCACGCCTCTCTTCTGTGTGGTCGTGGTATTTCACCGGTCGAGCCGGCCCATTCGTGCAACTGATGTTGTTGCTGGCTCTACCACTGTCTACTAAATATTTATGTTGAACACGTTAGCTTGTCAAAGATTGTTAAACATATTTTATGGAAGAATTCCTCGCGAATCTTTCCACCTTTAAGGAATGAAAACAATATTAAGAAAGCATCAAACCAAAAGTTAACGAATGTAAAATACACTGTTGGCTCGGGTCCAGAGCGAAAAAGCTGATTTCGAATTCCACGCTAATTACAGCTACACCGAAAATGCAAAATATTTTCCTTGTTAGCTACAGGGGTGAACACGATAAACATTTGTATTAAGTATTTAGAGTTACAATATTGGATACATTTACTTCGACTATAACTTAATTTGATTAAAAAAAATATTTTCATAAAAGAAATTAAAATTAAATTAGTATTACTTGTTAAGGAAAAATAAATTTGATTTATTCACTTGAACACAAATGTATCAAGTGGATGAAAACTATTTTACACTCTACTGTACATTAAAAAAAAACACGAAAAATAATAATTTACGGCATAGAAGAATCTGTATAAAACTTTTTGAAAACAAACACAATCGAGGAATTTGAACTGTGTTTTGCCATCCAACAATAGTTTATGCTAAATCTATCACTGTGTAATTTGTTGCTAATTAATCTGACAAGAAGTGATGAAGTCACCTTATCCAACATTGAACATATCTTAATGCAAATAATGATGATATCATGAATAAATAATAACCCAGGAGCGTAGGCAGAGATTACTAATTTTGGCACGATCCTGACACACTTCTGTCTGTCTGTCTTCTACATAATATATAAATCTACCCATCTTATACGCTCATCGGTCACGGGTACTTCGCATATTGCTTTTCTTAGTATTTTAGTTATCTAATCTGTATCTCAGCAATAATATCTAGTACTAACTGAATCTAGATTCCTGATACAAGAATTAGGCACTTGAGGTCACAGAAATAAAAACATAAAACTGTTAAAGATTTTTTTTCATTATATTTGTTATTTACAACTGGTGTAAGAGATTCTGAAAGTAGAACAAATTGATATAACTTCTTATCTCTCTGTTTACTTACTTTTGTTATATTACAGTCATATTTTTGGCATGATTCTACGAAGTGTAGATAAAATAACTTTTGTGTATTTATTATGATAAGTTTTATTATTTTTGGTAACATTTGCAGCGTAAGTTGTATATTTTAAGATTTATTACTAAAACTCAATATGACTTACCACAAAAACGATGTTGTGTGTAGTAATCGAGTCCTCATAATAAGCTTTTATCACGCATTTAATACCTTATGATGTAGGCAAAAATGCAACTAGTGAACCCACTTTTCGCGGTATGTTTACGTCCTATGTAATAGAGAGCAACCCTATAATATGACGCACCAATCCCAAACACCGGGCTGATATCGAATTCTAAATCCCAATAACACATTTTGATGGACGCAGGATTCGAATCAAAGTCTTCAGCAATGCAGATGTACCTTATTTATGTGACTAATTAACTGAAATGCTTTTATTGGGCTCTTTTAACCTTACAGATTTTTTAATGTAAAATATTTTTTAAAGTTCAAAACGTTCCAAAAATGTTGGTTATTTATTCAAACTTGGCAAGTACTGCAACCATAGAGAAGTTTCTCTACGATTCTAACTTTTGGTATAAGCAGAAACATCGAACGACCGCCATTGAATATGTTAAAATAAATGTTGCTCCGTCTTTAACTTTTACATTCCCTAATGTAAAATGTCATTTCACCAACTCGTCACAACTTTCGAAAATTTAGTGATCGGAGATTTTATTTTTTCTGATTTTGCTTTATACTAGCTCTCAAGCAGTTGAATATTTTTTATTATAACAGCTACTTTGAAAATGCAATGCAAAGTAGGTAAGAACTAGATCAGTCTATGAGTAATTAATAAAAAAAAATAAAAATTATATAATCTATGGTATACATTGGGTCCCATACTACTTACTGATCACAAATAATATTCGCTTTAAAATACCGAAGAAAATTTGTATATTTAATTGAAAAAAAAAATCCTAGAAATCAGACTCTCATCCTTATTAACTATAAATTTTTACTTTCATTGTTTCAAAATTATCTAAAAATAGCACATTGAGGGAAATAAAACGTAACGCCTCTGAATTGGTCCATAAAATTGAAGCCGAGCCTTCAATAAAACAAAAGTCAGTAAAATTAGGCCGGTACCCAATTCTTGTTTAATCGGTGTTTACTTTTTATGACCACCGTACACCCTCATTTGAACAACGTAATTGTTTTGTAAAATCGCAACGAATACAAAAAAACTTCGAATTGATTCTATTGATATTTATTCGTAAGTAAAAATCTATTAACTCCAATATTCTATTATTTATAACACATTGGCGCTGTTGTATCGCGGTACGGCTGTACTTTGAGAACCTACCCATTCCTTTCTCTGTTATATGCTATTCCCATCCATCTCTTTTTAAGAAAGTGTTAAGTGTTTTAATTCTTTGGTCTCCTACAACTCACACATCAAACGAAACGCAGAATACTTCTAATTATGCCTGTCTGAGGTCGTGGTATTTCATCAGTCCAATATCGGCCTATCGCATCACTGATGTTGTGGCGACTACCACTATTTAAGGTTTTCTACAGAAAACTTAACTGATGGTTAACGCATTTGGCTTTGAAACGCAGGTGTAGTCCACTTCTCGTCCTAAGGAATCTTTTATCAGTTTTAGTTTGAAGTGTATAAGCAAACATCATAGTTACAAATGTAAAGGAGCGACGTGTAACCCTGTGTAGTTTATTAAAAACGCCCTAAGCTAAACGGCCTAAATTGTAGCAAGAAGAACATTACGGTTGTCCCTCAGGAGCTCCTGGGCCTTGTTATGTTTAAAACAATACTCACAAAGCCAAGTAAGTATATGTAAATGCGTCACAAAGCCATGGAGCTTATCCCTTGGGAACAGAATATGAAATGGCTTTTGAAAAAGAGCTACTAATTTCATTTTCAAGATAATGTAGCTTCCATCCGTTAGTTATAGCAAAATAATGTACATACAATTCGATTTTTTTTATTATATTACATAAACCAGAAATTTGTTTTGAAATTAATGTGTTATACATTAATTTTATTAAGCGGCAAAATAAAAATTAAAAGAATATTTAAAATAGATTAAAAGTTAATAAAATTATAAATTATACCGCGGGGTTCGGTATTTGTCGTTACAAACACAGAACCAAAAGTGAGTTAAGTCATTTTTATATATTAAGATTAAAAGTTATTATTTGCTAAACTTGTACCGTACTTATACGTAAATTTTTTTTTGCTATTTAAGAAAAACTATAAGTTAACTTTCTATTATTTGGTAATTAAGTTCAAGAAGTATTTGACTAACTTCGCTGAAATTGCGTTCATTGTATGATCTTTGACTTAACCATTAAAATTACATTTATTTTACGACCGCTGAAGGCCTCACTCCTCATAAAGTTTGTGTACTACTATAGTAATACATAATATTTTTATAACACACGGAAAGAACGAGGATTTTATAATATATTTTACGATACTAGAGTGAACGGTAAATGTTCCTTGGTCTGTTGCCAAATGGAACAAAAACGACACTTTACATCAAATTAAAGACGTCAAAATTGTTGAAAATGTAGAATAGAATGTATTTTAAATTTTCTCTGTTGTTTATTATAAATGCTGTAAACTTAAAAAGCTCTAACGTTAAGACGCAACATTTTTTTAACACACCGCTATTTTATTACCAGATGGTACCAGTTCACTTGACATATAATAAAACAACCCATAAACCCACTAGAAATATTCACGAAAACAACAATGATTTACAAATGGTTTTATATACGTTTTGATATACATATGTACATACAACGGATATTTGTCGAGACATTATCGCTGACCGGATCATCGGTCCAACTTGTGGAAGACCTACCGACGCTGAGTCGACCTGGACATGGCCGCCATTCCAGGACCTTTCGGCTCCATCGACAATTCTGATAGCAATGTGTCCGGCCCATTGCCACTTAAGATCAGCAATTTTTCGAGTAATGTCGGTTGGTTACTT
This sequence comes from Papilio aristodemus, assembly GCA_016277805.2. Taxonomy (NCBI): domain Eukaryota; kingdom Metazoa; phylum Arthropoda; class Insecta; order Lepidoptera; family Papilionidae; genus Papilio; species Papilio aristodemus. The sequence goes on along the minus strand of JAABKM020000015.1, from coordinate 3,561,314 downwards.
TGATTCTATTGCAAATCATATCAATTGTGATGCGATCTCGCAAACAGAATAACTTTCTAATTTAATAATTTAAACATTATCGGTAAAGACAATTTAAAAGCTACCTATGTACACTTGTAGGAAGGTACAAGTCCGTCAAAACATATTTTACCTTATTGAAAAAAATATACCAATATTTTATTTCAATTTCGGAACTGTTCTGGTATTCTGCGAATAAATCATACACAATAAGGTTATAAATCATTTATATTGTGAGTACGAGCATAACGTTTGTCCCGAGAAGGTTTCGGAATAATGCTTAAACAATACAACGGGAGAGGCATTCTGATCTACATACAAAACTTGGACCGCGTGTGTCTGTTGTTTTAACAATCAAATGTTTTCCTTTTTTCATCTGGAAATCCTTTAAATGTTTTATATTAAACGTTACTTTGTATATTTTTCTATGTAAATGAGCTATTCAAATGTAATTTCCCGATTGGGTAGGCAAAAGTGCAACCAGTACACCCACATTTCCTATGTTTTCCTGTCCCATGATGTGATAGGTAACGATAGTATCGCCATATGTGGCACAAATTCCAAACTCCATTCCGATATAAATAAAAAAAGTCTAATACGCACTACCCAGGATTCGAACCCGAGACCTCAGCAATGCAGTTGTACCTTAATAAAATTGCGCCACCGAGGCAGTTAACATTTCAGTTTTCAAATGTGTCTAATATTTCTACAGAGTTTGTCCTTGTTCACTTCTAGGAAATCATATTAAGCTTTCATTTGTTTCTCGTTACAAAATCCCGGAGGAAAAGCGGGAAAAGCTTCAGCGAGGTGTTAATTCTTAAGGATTTGTATTCAACTTGGAAATATTACAAGATTTAGTGGCCTTTTTTCTTGCATGTCTAATCCGTTATAATTATTTGTTTTTTTTTTGCATTTAATTATTTTTATATTTAATTAGCTTTCGCTCAATATTGTGAAAAAGAATCACCGTGAATACTAAAAGTGACTTTAAGTTGATTATGATTGCGGCAAAGCTCTGGCCTGATAAATATTATATAATTGTTCATGATAATGAATACAGAGAATTCAAAAAACTTTCCTTTTTTTCTAGAATTTGAAAAAATCTTTCTACAACATCTTGATACATAAAATGTCAAGGCGTCGCGCAAACAACATTTGCTATATGATAGTTATTGATCAATCGTAGAATGTTACAAAACAATCTTCAAAATAAAAATTCGCCGAGCGTCAGAGAGCAATCATTAATAATGCCAGCGCGTTATCGACACCGTGAATTGTGATTCTCCCGCATTCAATTAAGATTTTTTTATAATTGTTTTTATTTGCGACGCCATAAAAAATAAACAACAATTTTCTTCATAAAAAAAAAACTAAGATATTTCGCGATACGTACGCTTAACACGGTCAGCATCATACAAGGATATGTGATTTTTTTGTCTATCTCTATCTCTGTTCACTAAAAGCACGTAACGCATTTGTTTTGTTGCAGTTGTCTCTGGGTAATAGCCTTTTAACTTTAGGTACATCGCTTTCTCATTTACTACTTTCTTCAAAAACTTAAATTACTGTTCCTAAGATAGAACCTAAATTTCTGAAATCATAAAGATATCGTCTAAAGTTATTTAAGTTGAATAAAAATAAAAGCCAATAATTCCGTGACGATATTGAAGAAAAAACACCATTAGTATTCACGAAAAGTTTCTTTAAAAATTAATAGGCAAACGTCTTAACCATTTTCTCTTTTAATGTAAAAGGGCTCTTAGCTATTAAATTGAGTAATGGATTTGGGTATCCAAGTTAAGGGCGAGGAATTCATGACGTCATTCATATTTTTAGATAAAATCCGAATGAAAGTGAAGGACATTCAAATAACCTTGATTTTTGTCTATTCAAGAACTTTTACTTTTTTAGGCACTAAATTAACCTGCAAGATACCTTAGTTACATCACGGTTGCATTTCTATCATATCTCAGGTTCTGATACTAGGTTAGGCAGTGATGTGGAATGTTTTCAACTCGATATCAGTTCGAAGTTTTGACTTTGTGTTCAATACGACGACAAGCTCGCTCCCTGTCATATCATGGGACGGAAACATACAGCAAAAAATAGGTGCACTAGTTGCAACTCCGTTTACATTAAGTAAAGCGATATCAGGAGTACCCCGAAACAAGCATAAAGTATGTAGATGTTAAAAACGAGTGAGGTATGCCAGAGCCGAGTCAAACAAACAGTGATCTCTGCCGACCCGTTTAGGTTAAAATAGATGACAAATATAATAAAAATAAATGAAGATATTCAAGTATGTTCAGACAGTAAGACGCTCGGCGATGTCAGAGTGACAAGGGTCCGCTTAACATGAGAAGCAAGAAACATTAATCGCACAAAAACCTTGACAACTCATTGTTATTATGCTGAATGTCCTGTATTCAATAATAATTATATGTCCAAGAGATTATATGTTCTACATTAACATATAATATTAAAACCATGTTAGAATACAATCGTGGAACATCTACAGGGTACAAATGTAACGAAAAAATATAAAAAATTGATCAAATTCAGTCCATTCGTACTGTAGGAGTTTAGACAAATACAGCGAAAAAATGTATATACGAGTATGTTGTTATAATCTACGCATTTATATAACATTTCTTCTTGTATCGTTCCGAAAACTATTTCGTAAGAAATATCGGTGGAAACATTTGCGTAATCTCAATGTATTCAGAAGCAATTTTCGTTCCATTTCCTATAAGCTGGAATTGATCCGGGCTTAACTTTGATATGTAACAGTATTATCGAGAAAATTCTAGATGACAGACTTATAGTGATTTTTCTACAGCATGTCGTATAGTCTAGTTATAAAATACAATAGTGTTATGCTAAGCCCATTCTTAAATCGTCTGCTGATTGTGCGGTTAAGGATATCATAAAATGTTCTCTATTCCTGTCACAGTAACAAAAACAATAATTGGCATACATCTGAGCTGCGATATTTCAAATTGAATGTGTGTATGTGTTCGCAATATTTGTTTTATAAAGTACTGGGAAATAAGCCATAGAACAATAACGGGGAGAAGGCCTCTTTAGCGAGCTCTTCGTTACTGCTCGAACAAACAACGTCGGCCGGTCAAGTTGACTGAACACTCCATCGGCTTACCTCTCCACTGTTGTGCTCAGTTTGCATATTGTAGCAGCCGAAGGGAAACGCGGGCTGATAGTAGCTGCACACGGTACCTTTAATAACTGAAGAATAATATTCGAAGAAACATACCTTACGCCTGTTCTCGAAGGGGTAGGCAGAAGCGAAACTAGTGCACCCACACTTATTCGTATGCTTTCTCTATCCCATGATGTGATACGCTATATTAGTCACAAATTCTAAACTTAAAGCTGGACCCCGGATTTGTACCTGAAACCTCAGCAATGCCGCCGTACCGTAACACAACTGCGCCTCCGATGCAGTTTAATCAGAACATTACCAAGTTATCAGAATAGCCTAGAATATTTTTTATACAAACCATCCATTTGACCGTCTCAAAGATTCCAAGGTCCAATATGAAATAAAGAAATCCAATGTTAAATATTTTTATAATTTTTTGCCCTTGATCTCCGTTACCTATTAATAATAATTAAATTAAAATTGCGCAAGTCTAGAATTATTATTAAATCTGTTTCAATAAATACAGAATATGATTAAACGAAACTGGGTTATAAAACAATAAATGAAAACATTTGAAATGAATGCCTCTTATGATAATTCAAGAACCACTGTAAGTAGTGGTCGTCGAGTGGATGGTATCTCGGTCATTTATTAATTATAAATGAAATAAGATTTATAGAAATTATGTAATTGAATTGTAAAGTATTAACGTTATAAATATTATATTAAATTAAATCATAATTATTATACAATACAAAATAATTTAAGGGTAAATTGATTTTAAATAAAGTAATATTTTATTAAACTAAAGCATAGTAGCAGGCTACTGCCCGTAGCTTACTAGCTAACAGAAAAATATGAAAAAAAGAGTTTACTAAAATTTATTATAGAAACGTAATAACAATTGCTTTGATATATAAAAATATCGTCTGGAAAAAATAATTAGCAGCTTAGAGACGGTTTGTAAAAGCTCTTTTGTAGCCAGAAGAGCTCTTTATGCGTATTGCTCTTGGAAATAAAACAAAGCAAATACTTAATTAGCCCGTTTTTACAAAAGTACAATTCTCAAGATGTTATATTTGGAATTGTAGGCAAAGAATATTATATTTTTATTAAAAAAATTTTACAACACATACGGCTGCAATGCTAAGGTCTCGGGTTCAAATCCCGAGTCGGCCAAAATTATATTTGAGTTTATTCGACTAATTATCAACCCGGAATTTGTACCCGATATGACGAGAGGCTTGCCACCTATTACATCATGGAACGCGAAACATACGACGAAATGTGAGTGCACTAGTTGCACCTCTGCCTACCCTTTCCGGGAATATACACGAGAAGTATGTTCTTTTATTACATTCATTACTAAGATTATTCAAAATAAGTTATTTTATTGATTTAAACTAAAATGGACAAGATCTTAAATGTTTGACCCAGGGTAAAGTTAGAGGGGTACTACAAAGTTTAACAAACACTTTCTTGTTATACGTCTTGCCAACTCGAATTGAATCCCGCTGTTTATGTGCTTAGCTCACCGCCGGATTGTCGGGGGCGAGTGTTTTGTTATGATCGATTTACTTTGAAGAATTTTTACTTCCCTTTTACTATTTGTTGAGTTACAATGTTAACAAATTTTATATTTTTAATCTACAATAGTTTCTTCGAATAAAATAATTTCAACAATCATAATATGCAAATCTACTCATTTCTTTTCTTACACTGTTGTTATTCCTTTAACAAACACATATCTTACGCTTTTGTTCCCCAAAGGGGTAAGCTGAGATGCAATTCGTACACCCATTTTTCGTAACGCTATAGAAAATTTAAATGAGTGACTTTTTGACGTATTTCATAAACCGACTGAAGTTGAAACGTAATTTTCCGAGATGACTAATTTCCCCCGACGCCCGCCGCCAATTTCCTTGAACGAGCCTGTTATAACTCTACATTCCTTTTGCGGTTGTCAGTATTAGAAAAAATAACGTTTACAACACCTGTAACTGAAAAGGGTAGACAGGGGAAAAAACTATTTTATGTCAATAAACTAGTGAAATAATGCTTGTTATTTTTCGATCATGTATTAAGCTTTTAATACTTTTTAACAAGCATAAGAAAGTAAATTATATCATCCAGCCTGTGACAGACTGTAGATGAGATTATATTAAACCATTTAGGGTTATATCGAGGACTGGGATATATTTGAATAAACATAATTAATCTCACGTCAGAATCAATAAATCACGACAGACCCAATGATAAACACGTCACTAACATCTGTCATTATTTACATCGCCATAC
>JAABKM020000015.1:3373564-3395488 GCA_016277805.2 Papilio aristodemus | reverse complement strand
ATATGTTGATGCTCGCCACCTATCATATCATGAGATGGCAAAACATACAGCGAAAAGCACGCACTTTTCGCTGTTTACTTGTTGCACCTACGACGAACATAGGCGTGTGGTATGTTTTTCTCAAAGGTACTCATGTGTAAAGTTAGTGAAGCTTTAATTTTTGTTGATTTTATATTAAATTGGGAAATGATATACGATATTCAGCGTAACCTCAAAATGCATCAACAGCGCGCGCCGCTCCGTGCGGCTTACGAACTATCTCTTCACAACAGTCGCCCGCCAGCGGATTGCAGGTTCATGTCTATTGGAATTGTTGACTTTCAATAATGTTAAATTAAGAAAATATAATTTAATACCTTTACACACAATAATAGATAAAATAATTTAGTTTTACGCTTCATCTCAGAACGTTAAAGAGACTCTATCTCCCTTTTTCCTTGGTTGTTTTTGATTTTTTTCATCCTTCATGAAATCTATCTTTTCTTAGGCCTGCCCTTACCAATATATCCTATTCATATCTTAAACTCTCCCTGTCACATGCCATTCCTTCCTCATAACATGCCCGTACTATGCTAACCTTTTGCTACCTAATTTATCTGTTGCTACTTATATAAAAATCAAATTTATAAATTCAATTTTAAAACGCCAGCAACAATGTTTTTTTTTGCTGGCATTTTAAGAGCAAGAGAGCTTGCTAAGTGGAGTGCAATGGAGCTTATGAAATGTCATGTACGTAGTCTTGACTATTATCGAAATATTATCTCCGTCGAATGTCCCCCGACAGTAATTATGTTAGCATAATAAATAAACATCATACAGTTGTCCGAATAGTACACAATAATTAATTATCTGTACATTCAAGCCTATTAAATCACACTTCAAATACTAAAGGTATAAGTTCTAAAATCGCTTAACAACAATTTCACAACCGCAAATTAAAGTTTGTCTACGCACAAGCTATTGGTACCTTCATCTAAATTATGTCTGCCTACATAGTGCATTCGTTTTTGGACTTTATACAGTAAAGAATAAGGTAAGTATTTGATTTGGCAATTAACGTTTATTTGTTATGCGTCGAATTGCATCACGCGGTCCAACACTTCAATCCAATTTGATGCGTCGTGAGGGATGAAATATTTGCTGTTTATGGTAAGTAGAAATTGGAAGGGATCTATATAGGATAGACTTCCTACATATCTGAAATACGAAAATAGAAAAACTGTTCTTGTACGCACTACATTGACGGATACGGCGGCTTTTAAAGCTGATGATCCTTTGTTCAATCTATAATATATCATCGTACTGTAATCATTACCGTTAGATTGTAAATTGTCAATGATTCGTTTAGTTCACATAATTAGCGTAAAATGTCTCTTTTGTTATCGGGGGCAATCTTCAAAACATACTCTATTTCAGGGTAAGACAGAATTATATGAGTTTATACTTCAAGTGTAACAAACAGATAGAGGCGTCGGGATAAGTGCGGTTCACAACAGAGTCGTGTTGCGGAATGACCTGATCCAAGCGGTAATTCCAAATCAATATGACATGGAATCCTTAAAGACGCGAGGGTATCTCTCTCTTAAAAGTTGGTAATGCATCTGCGGTTCCTCTGGTGTTGTAGATGTCTATTGGCTTCGGTGATCCCTTTTTAGATTAACCACTACCCGTTTGCCCCTTATAGAATAAATAAAAATACAATATACCCAGTGTGATTATAAAATGACGATTCTACCGGTCAGTGACTTGTTTTGCTGTCTGTTGCGTAGATGTAATAAATTTACGCAGTTGCCGAGCCAGACAGATACCTAACGCGTACGTTGCAAGATAACTGAATACCGCGGGGTTGTCAACTCTTGTGTTAAATTTAATATATTATAGGATAAACTTAAAAAAGGTACCTAATCGGAGTCTCGGGCCATATTTTCATTTTTATCAATCTTAAACCTTCTAAAACTACCTTATAGAAAACAGACTTGAAGTATTCTGCGTTACCTCTGTCTTCTTCCAACTCATTTCTAAAAAAGGATGTGAAGGAAATGAGGATGTGACAGAGGAGCGGATGTAAAAGAAAAGGAAATATTCTTTTTCCGTTTTTCCCTTCCTATGTCGTTTAAAGATAGGCAAGGTATTTGTTGCAGATGTCTATGGATCCGGCTCAATTAATATTACTCGTTTGTCACCTTTCTCTATAAATAAAATTCCTGACAGTAACAATAATTACTTTTACTTCAACAAAAGGTGTTTTAACATAGTGTTAACTATTTTATAGTTTTAAATACTAGGTTTTTGTTATCGCCAACCCTACCTGTACCTGTTAATACGTGTCGCTGTAGCCGTCTGCATTTCACGAATCGATAGCCGCCTGCCATTGAACCCCATCAAATTCGACGTAGCCCCCAAAAGCCTCTACACACACAAAGTGATACGACTCAATTTACATCTACACAAACAATAAGGAACTTTATTTTGTAGGAAGTAGGATTGAAATTACCATGATCTATGATTGGTCATGTCCGTTTATCAAATAATTTATAAACATGTTCTTTCGTTTTTAGATGTACATGAAACTTCCTATTAAGGGCAAAGTGATACTGGGTTTTTTCAACTCGATATCAGCCCCGAGTTGGGAATGTCTTACAATAAAAAGCATCCGTAATCATCCACAAATCCGACGGCGTCTGTCAAGCGAGTTAAGTTGTTGGATTACTACACGAACTAGCCTGTTACTCCGCTGTCGTTTTCTGTTTTTATAAAAAAATGAATGTTTGTTTTTATGTCCTTTATAGAATCGTAAATTATGCATCCAATCGCGGTGAAAATTTGTGAATTTATCAGGTATTTCCCCGGGTAGGTTTTTGGCAAAAAAAATTTTTTTTTGAAATATCAACTGCATTTTTACTGCATTTTTTGTTCAAACACAGCAACGTGTGAATGGCTACAGCTAGTTCATAATTAAATATAATTTAATTATATAGAATTATTAAAGAGAAATTAATATAATTGTTGGTAAAATGTCCTAATATTTTTTCGTAAACATTAAGTTGAGTTTAACTTAATTTTTAGTATACTATAGAAGTTCGTAAGGCAATACTCATTTTCACTTCAAGATAGCGTTTATTATCAATTCCTAAAATATAAAACATTACAGCTGCATTCCTTTCAACAGCATCCCTTGCGCGGATCGATCCCCTCGTCACGACGACCCCATGAAACCTCGCGCTGTCCCCTGCAACGATTTTAATATAAGAACCACTGATGTGTTAAAAATATCCAAGTTAATTATCGCTCGAAAGTAAATTTCGTTGAATCAAGTCTAGCAGAGAATCGAGACGAATTAATAGACGGTAGACAACAAAGATATCTTTATCTTTGTGACTCACTTAGCTTACCTTGACGCATCCAAACTATATAGTAACTTATCGATCGTTTAAATTTAAAAAAAAATGTTTGAGATATTTTACAATTCCACAAATATCATAAAACATTGCTTAAGCTAAAATTATATTGCATATGGTTCAATGAAGTAAATACGTCCGATGTACTTCTAACCTTAATCGTTTACCCTTTTTATGTAATTTAAATAATTATGCAAGCCCTGCTTAATTGGTACACGTACGCACACAATTACACGTCTTATACACACATCTTTGAAACACAAACACAATCACTTTTGAGACACATAGTTATTACATCACTGGTCAATCCTTATGTAAACATGTAAGAATGTTGCATGTGAAATATGAAACTCGTCTTTGTTTCAAATATCTAAATAACAAATTAATTTAAGAACAACAAATCTTTTCGGTGATCTTTGAGGCGGTCTTTATTCTAGTGTAGGTGGAAGTCAATAATAGCTTCCTTCATCAGATCAGGAGAGAGGTTATGTAAGATAACCCCAAAACTATGCCTTACAGGATGCCCGAAATAAAATACTTATACTTCACACTGAAATTAGCCTTTCGGGATGTTCAGGTATGGTATTTGAAGAAAACCCAAATAATCAGAAATACCACTTTATTCTTTTACACAACCTACTCGACCAACGGCCGAGACCGAATCGCTCAACCAACCTTTTCTTTCCTCAAGCTTTTTCGATCATCCGTCGCGCCCGACCGACGCCTACCGATCTAGTAAAATGTTGCCAGTACATAATATTCGAATAAAATAGTAGGAGACTAGCCTTTTCGCCTTCCAATTTAATTAAATATAAATGTAAATTACTGAACCCTAACAGTTACTTAAAAGGAGTTTACTGGAGAAAGAATTAATGAAATCCGTTCAGCACGTTTTTTTTACTATTAGTATAGATTAGGAGCAGAAAATAAATCTATAACCTCATAAAATGACCCAGTATTGTAGAAAACTTTTCAAAGAAATCATGTAATCTGGTATTTTTTGGCTAAATGCCTATTTGTACAGTATCACCGCAACATGTAAACACACGCGAGTATAGCAAATGCAATCGATCGATAGTTTTCCCCCGGGAACTCCGCGGGTTGCGGGAGAATCAATAGCCCCAAGCCACACGGGTACTGCGAATTTTAAAGGGTGCTGTTAATGTTTTTACAAAGCATTTTTATTAACTTACAAGGGGTCAATTTAATCCGACGTTTCGGTAACAGTTATCTGTGCTTAATTTAAAAAAAAACTGTAAAAATATAACCTTCATTTATTTAACATTGCAGCTGGTAGTTGCTTTAATTATTATGCGTCATGCTCCTTTATCCGGAGTGTATCCTTTTTCTCCCTGAATCCCCACAAATTTTTGGTTATTTGTAAGACGCTTTGTGCAAACGTAAGTTATCTTTTTTTCTTACTTACAACTAATAATAGTATCTAGAAGTTCGATGTATTACATTTTAACATACAGAACATTTTACAAGCAATAAAAACACCTTAAAGCCCAACGGCCAATGCGCTACGCCGTAGCAAAGCGGCGTAGCGTGGTTGCTACGGCCTTCGAAATTCATGACCCGCCGTTTGAAGTGTAAACTCCACGGCGGCGCTTTTAAAGGGAATATGTTTGTGGAAGTTGGGAAATGTTCGCGAATAGGATATTTACATTTAAATTTATTTGTGCCAAGTTGCCTCCGCCATATTTTGCTCTGCTGTCTACGTATCGCTTGTGTTTGGTGTAAGTTAAATTAAAAAAGAAATAACTTTTGCTGTGTACTGTTTTACAAACACTTCAAAAGTATATTGTGAATTTTATAAGAGTACACAAACAATAGTTTGTGTAATAAATGTAAAGTCTACAAAAAATTAGCATAAATGATAAGTTCTTTAGACTAGAACTAAACTTTAGTTTTATCATATTGCAATCAAATAACAAATATATTCCTGTAAAAAAAAAACAATTATTATTACCATCTGTGTGAACAATTTCTAAATAAAAAAAACTCAACGTGTTACCTGGGCGAAATCAACTCGGTCAATCTAGATTAAGAAAAAAAGTCTAACAATGAATGGGAAATAAAAAATGAAGTAGAATCCGACACAGGAAATGTGTCAACTTTTCAGTAAGCTGACGTCACGCTGGGCTGCGTCAGAGTGACACGTGATGCGTGACCAGCGGAAACTCCCCGGAGATACGTGTATTGCGTTAAAGCATTGTTAGAAAGAATTGGACAGCGACGTGGACTTAAGGAGTAAGGCTTTTTTTGTTAATTTAATAAACTTATTGTGTTGTACAGTTGTACCCTATAATCCGGTGCCTTTGCCACCCAACGATCCTTGACCGAATTCATAGCTGATATTTCAGAACCTTTCAGTAAAAGTAATTGTATAAATGATAGCATTTATACAATTACTTTTATTAAATTCTAAATATTTCTAAATAATCTCTCTATTCTAAATAATTATTAGATACTAAATTAAGCTTTGAAAAAGTAAGCTTCGAATTTAAATTCAAAATCTGTACATTAAAATATACGTTCCTATAAAGTGTACTTAAAACTGCTTTATACAAATGTAAAGGACTCACGAATACGTAAACATTTAGTCGCCACGTACTCGACTTAGTTCTGAACACAACCAATAGATGGCGCTATTTACAATTAGTTTTATATTCAAGTATTATTTGTCTGTAAATACCGACTTACACGTTCAGTTTACTGCTGCAGCCACGATATGACAGGATGCCGCCTTGTCACGGGATACTTAAACAGTGTGCATACAAGACTGTATTTTAATTGATATAAGATTTGTAGGCTTTTTTTTAATTCTCTTGTGTCTATAAGTGATTACCGACGCCCATGGACGTGTACATCACCAGAGGACTTGATGCGTTGTGGGCTTTTAAGTATGTTCTGTTATGTTTTTGAAATACCCTATTATACGTAATAATCATAATTGTATTTTGATGTTGTGTAAAATATTGCATATTTAAGAATTCAGAAGGACTGTTTAAATAAAACGAACGTTTCAAACCACTTTCTTTATTTCGTGTTCACTGTTTTAATACAACATACAAGTAAATTTATCATCCGATATTATTTATCAATCCTTATAATCTAACTTAATTAAGACCTGAATAACAAGTATTTATGAGTATTTATCGAGTCCGATAGATTCGCAAGTACACGAAAAATAAGTTACGGAAACCTTTACAGACTGCTTAGCAAGTTCAACCCACACTTTGTAGAAACTTAAAACGATCAAACCAATAACAAGGTTAAGGAAAAAATATAAAATAAATCATTATTGGAATGTTCTAGATGTAATTGTAAATCGAATTCACGAAACAATTTTTAAACAGTTTACTCGCACGAATAATTGTTTTTTTTAAAAATATAAACAGTAAAAGTAATCAAACATTGTTTTTAACCTGTGCGTTTTTAGTAAAAACAAAAAAATCACACTCACTAACATTTTTACATAAGATCGTAAAATTAATTCAAATTGAAAATAATTATGTAAACGAAATCAGTACAGAAATAATGACCAAGCAAGTTACATCGATCGCAAAAGTAAAAGACATAGTAGTTTATAAAATGTCTGTGAATAAAAATGATACATTTTGCCTAAAAAGCATTCTGAAACATAACAGACGTAGCTTAATCCAATCCAATAAATATCCACAGGAAAAACATACGGACACATGAACGGTGTCGGAAGTTGTGACTAGAGTGAGAAGCAATGTAGAACTTCGAAAACAGAATTAAATATTATTTTAATAAAGTACCTCGAAAAAGTTAGTCGTGTCAGACTAAACTCGTGAAACTAAATAGAAACTTAGGACTAACCTAATACGAAAACTTGTCTGACTAGCGTCGTAATAAAATAAGTTACGATAAAATAAATTAAGCAATAAATTAGATTCCAACAGTAAAACACAAGCTGTTACATCATGACTTCGTACAGGCGAACAGACAAAATAAATACGGGGTTTGAAGTATGAAACGTGCCGAGACAAAAACGGGTGGGACTTTGTTCGAACTGATTACAATCTAATGTAACAAGAACCCTAACAACTAGATCATTCGCCACGACTTGTCTGGTATTCCGTTTAAATACTGTCTTTGCGATAGTTAACTCACTAAACTCATCACACTTAAATCGTGGCAACGATATATTTTACCATACTTTAAGTTTAAATTCCTACACAGATATAAACCTTAAATACCGATTAGCAATCAAGTACTTTATGAAAAAATATATCATTGGAAATATTTTTCAACTTCTCTTCTTAATTTCAAACCACCCAAGAACAACTTATTTATGCATGTGACAACCGATTTTTATAACTAGACGTTTTTATCCCTAACAACACTTTGGCAACAAATAGTATTTTCTTTTTTATTTTTTTTTCCCACAAATTTTCCAATCAATATCAACAGTAACGTCAACATTCATGAAGTCAACATTACCACGGCCGTCACCGATTCATTATCGATTTAGTCAAGCATCGTCTTTCAAGAAGAAGACATAGAAAAAGTATCGACAGGAGACGAGAATGTTATCGAATGTGACATCACTAGCCTCGTCTGACAAATCGATATTCGCCTCTCACAATTTAGCTATCGACATTTCTAATCACTACCTGAATTTTCGATTTGTCATACGACGCTTTAAAAAGCGCATGGACAGTGTCTACCTAAATAACCAATGAAAACAATCGTTCTGTTTTTTTTTTTTTACTTTTTCTTTTTTTTCTGTGATCAGTCTTAAAATTGAGTCGTAACACTAAGTAAGAAATGATGAACCTTAAGTACACGTTAAATCATTGCTAGGCCAAAACTAACTCGGATATTGCGATGAGGTTTATTTCCCGTAAACTGTATGAAGTGGAAGTACTAGAACTATATTAAGGATACAAAAAGTTACAGTGTGTAGGCGACGATTTATTCTTAGGTCTTATGTTACTTTCGTTTCCGGTGCGCCGTTCATCTTTATTTATCTTTTGTCACCGACATGGCTCCAATACGACAGGGGAACGAATACAGACAAAGTTAAAGTGTCTAAGGGCAAAGGCAAAGGTTCTCGGGGAAACTAATTAACACACGTTAACACACACATTATTGGTTATCAACATTGAATAGTTTTATATTAACCTTAACGCTAAAGAGTACAAAAAATAAAGGAAATATTACGAATATATGAAAAACAACAAGTTATCAGCGAAAACCATCGCATTTCTTATAAGAACAACGTCGTTTTTTTCCGTTACAGTAACATTAAATGTACCCACGCTCATCAAGAAGAGGCGTGAACTAACATTTCGCTCGGCCCGTCGATGCTTCGCTTTCGAGTCGAGCGTCACCTCTATTTTAACTTTATCTACAAATCGTGATCGTTTCCCTCCGATCATCCTCATTGTATCAAAAATATCTGCTAAAATAGCCCTTTCCCTTAGAGAAAACTCGATAGAGTACAATTTGAACAGTCTCAGATTAACTAATGTAGGTAACAATATCAAATCTGTAGGGGATATGCACGAATCGAAAAATTTTAATCAACAATTACCCATAAGACAGTAGAATAGTTAAAGCGGTACCTACACAGAACACTACTGTAACATCTAGCCTACGTATGGTATATGGTTACGTAAGATATATAGTATGTAGCACTTACAACTATAATTGTATTGATGTCTTTACTGTACGTAGAACACTCAGCAATTCTGTACAAATTGAAATGAGAGTTTTCATTTTTTTATTTTATAAAAGGATTAAAATAATGCTTAAAATTTAAGGCCACGGCACAATATGGTGTTTCAGTAGTTCATAAAATAGTAATAGATTTTTTAATGTCATTACATACTAATGACCGGCCTTATGTACATCGTGCGAGCGCCGCTTAGAGTGTATCCATCTAGTATGGCGGCGAGATGTGGAAGCAGTCCTCTACTGCGGGGTTATAGTGCTTAGCCTACAATCATTACATTACAGATTAGCACAGAACACGGAGCTAACATTTAACGTTACATGTCGTAAAAAATATTCGTGATAGACTGTTCGAAGCTCAAGGTGTATCCTTAACACTAAACTAACGTACACAATGCGATATCTAAAAATACACGCTACTCCATACACTAAGTAGGATATAATTAAAATTTATTTATTCATAAGCATTGTGTTCTTATAACTGGCAGGATGACATTACTTAAGTGTGTAAAATCGATTTGTGTGTGGACAATTCAAGCGTCGTACATCTAAATCAGGTTAGATTTACGTGCGTACAGCATAACATTACCTAAAAGCTATTTCATTGGCGACTAGCTTATTAAGAAAGATTCCAAATTTACTCTTAAACATTTTTCATTTCCATAGCGATTTCATTTACCTACCCGCAAACGCACAAACGTAAACTTTCAAATTTCCTCTATCAATTTAAACTATTTCCTCAATGACACCACTACGTGGATGATATGTCATGTTCCGATTGAGAAACTATTCACTATTAAACCTTTTTATTATTTTAACATGAGAATAATCCAAAACTGTGTCAGTATTGTCGTGTGGCTAAACGTAAAATACATTCCCGTCTCATTAACATCACTAACCATTCCCTTCTCTCTCGACTCCGTCAAACATTTTTTTTATAATTAGAAACTTTACTTTGATATGTCATTTAGCTATACCAACTATTTGGAATCTTTCCGCGCGTAAAATTTTACAATTCACTAAAAAATCACACACCTTACGATTTACACTTGGATAAAATATCTAACACACGTCAAGAAATTATAGATGTATGTCTAATGTTTGTCCATACGTCCGTTGAGTTATCCGTCTCGCTGGTCGCTTGAAGAATGACCAATCGCGAGTGAGATAACTGGAAAAGACGGAGCACAGAGAAACTGTTAGATAGAACTATAAAATGCCATTACTATAATAGACCAAGAAACTTATAGAATCATTCGTAAGACCATAACTTTACATCTAAATTCAATAATTAAGTAGAATCCGTACCATATAAAACACCTTAAGAACTCCAAAAACATTGTCATTAGAAAATTGTTCGTCATTGGGAAAATAAATACTATTATTTGCAAACTTCTCAACTAACATAAGCGATATTAAAATATTTTTTTTTATAATAAAATGTATCATAAATTCAAACGTGATTTAAATTTAAAACATACAGCGTAGTAATCTTTGAGGATGGATGGTTTGTGCTTATATGTGCTTTTTTATTCTCACCTTAACTTTAACAATCTCTCTGTTGACCATTGCGTACGGGCGGAGACGAGGTCGTCGCCCAAAAGACGAAGCTTCCCGGCTCCCTGTCGCTCCTCCGTATCCCGCCATACACTGGGTCGAATTTAGAAATTCCCTTCGAACTCACCTCAGTCATCGAATGCAATAAAATCATCGAATGCATTTCGTTTAAGAAAAAATATCTCAAAAAATCAAGTGAAATACCAACGTTCTGTGCAATATTCCCTAAATTATTACAATCAGCGAATCAATGAAATTTAACAACGATACAAACTTCGAGGCTCTATAATATATTTCTGTAAAAGCGATAATCAAAAATATTATAAATTATCAAAATACACAATACGAGAAAATCAATACAATTCCTGAGCAAATGTCATAGATCACGGCGATTTATATACAGACACTCCAAAGTGACACAGCGACGAATATTGTGTACGGGACCTAACTCGTAGTGGCGTAACCCTGCTCTTTGTAACTCGATGCGATCGTACCGTCGACTGTTACTTCGGCGTGTCGACAACACGATCGTATCGCGGAGTGCCAACCCTACAGCCGTCTCTGTAAATCAATGTCGAAGTCGACATTCATATTTACAAACTCCACATGATCACTGTACCGTTCAGTTTATATCAAAAATTCAACGACGCTACTACAGAATATAAATGACCAATCGTTAACCACATACAATTTGACAAGCTAACATCGATACATTATCTTCTACCTTGAATACATTAACAGGTGAATTTTAACTGTTACGAAAGTATTGACTTTAAACAATATTAAGTTATCGATATGATTAACATAAATCCATCCTTACGCAGCAATGGAATTCGAACAACGGTACGTTTCCTTCTACGATCCGTTTCTCAATTCCTGGCCGCTTCTCATTCATTATCCAACAATAAATCCTCATTCCTAGTTAACATTTTAGAATTTTTTTTAAATCATCACTCAACCTCGAAATTTACTTTATAAAAATACACAATCTCGCTTTCTCTACGACACATTAATAAACGTTATATCAATCTTTGCCATCGCTTACACACCCGGCGTTCCTTATAAACTACCCACTAATACTACTAACATCGTAAATCTAAATTATTTACATGGTTTTTTTTTCTACACACTTCCTGGGAATAATTTTAATTGGGATATATGAGTTTGGAATGCCTACGTCAATGATTTTGAACTGATGATGTCAGAAGCTTGAAATTTCATCAATGATCATTGCAGACCACAACAAATGTTGCTTTTAATGACGCTTTCAAAAACTTGAAAGTTGGTAAGAAATATGGTAACGCGATTAATAAAAGACCATAAATAACTAAGAAGTAAAAGATATTGAAAGTTTGAGGGTAGGAATTATGTTAAGAATACATAAAGTTAGCAATGGATATGAGATTAACATGTTGAATTTAAAAAAACTCAAATAAATGTACTTTTGAAATGGATTAAGAAAGATGTATTCGGGTCCTTACTTTTTAATCTTAGGAAAAGTTGCTGTGTATAAAATTATAAAGTATTCGAGTAAGTTTATTAGTAGCTTACTTTATACTAATAGGTGCTAGGTAGTAATAAAATGTTCCCTATAGTAATTGACTTGGAAATAGTGGTTTATTGATTGGCGTTACATCCGATATCCTTGAAAGCGGTGCTGCTGAAGATACAAGGTACCGGCTCGATTAGATCCTGGTGATTCTTACGTTTCCATAGAAAAGTAAAGCTTAGGGATTCGAATGTTTTACTTATTTTAGATTACAAATAGTTCTTAGTACGAAGTTTATAGCCTATATTCATAAGAATAGATTTTATTTAAATAAATATTGAAAATGATTGTAATATTACCGCCTACTACACTGAGATTGAAGTCACTGGACCCGATTTGCTACAGGCTGGTTTCTACAGCGTTTGTGCTCACGAATTTCTTAAGGTCCGTGCTGTTAATTCGTGGTCGTTATAAGTTTTAATCTATTTATCCAGGTGTATGGCTCTAGTGCTACTGGTTGCGTGACACTTATTGCTAAAGCGGTACTTACGAATCCTGCCAACATTTGTTCCCAACACCAACTGTTTTAAATGAACTCTTATCAAAAATGCTCACACATGTAACACACACACTCGTCTATCACCATATTCACTGAATGTTTGTGTCAGAGAATCTTTTTAAGCAAAACTTTGGAGCCTAAGGTAACAGGAAGCGGAAGCGTCGAGTAATAATAATTACGATTTATTTTAAATAATTTCCAATCACAAAGGTTTCATATCAGACATGATAAGGCACAGACTGTTCAGTATTATACAACGTGGAGAGATCCTTTGACACAAACAATGATTGTCATCGATCGCTCATTAATTTAGAACAACTAAAATAATGACGATCGAAGGTCGGTGGTAAATCTACCAGAAGCACTACTCGGGCAAAATAAAAAACAAAAAAAAACAAAAAATAAAATAAAATAAAACACACTGTAAAACTGCAATGAACTGGTATTATTATAAAAAGCAATTACACAACAAAAATAATTCAAAACAAAACGATGTACATTAATTTAAAGAACAATTGTTTATACAAATAATTAAAAAAAATATAATAATTATAACAACAAACATCGACATTATATATTTAAAGAGAAGAAACATTGTTTCAAATTTAATCAGTCCTCAAGCTTTAGAAATGCAATTTAAGAATGAAATGGTTTTCGTACAAAAAATAAATCCTATACGTTGTATTATGCAAAAAAAAAACACAAAAATTAATCAAAACTATAATAGAATCGAATTAATGGAGAAAAAATGAAACTTAAACAATTTTAAATGAAGCTCTATGGTCAGTATCAGTTAAAATCGAATACTTTAGAGAAATAACATGTTTACATTGTGAGAGTGTAGTTGTCACAATTTGCAAATCTTAATGTAAAAAAGTTTTTTTTTTCATTATTCTATACTTAATATAAAAATAATACGTTGAATCGATCTCAGTTACGTAAAAGCGTATGCATAGTGTCGAAAATATTTAATTATTGAAAATAACAAAAGAACACAAGGAAAAAAATAAAAGCAATTAATCAAAATCTATCGATTCTTACTGAAATTTTCAATCAATTAAATCTTTAAGACGTTACTTTATAAACTATTACGAATTTTGCAGACTGTTTCAATTTAATGAATCGAATCAACTTTACAATACATCAGTTACAATACATAAGATGTTTCAAGAAATCATGAATTTCAGTTGTGTTGACTCGATCCATCAGATTGATCACAGGGAGGTTTACGATCAATTGCAAAACAAAACTTAAAGCGACTTACTTCAAATCGTATCACAGTAGATTATATGAAATACAGCATACTCATCCGATCTTAGGAAATGTTACAATTTATTAGGAACAGGGCAGTCTATAATAATAAAATCATTGGTGATGAATCACTGAAATTTAGACTCTAATGATTGGACGACACGTTCTATTTCACGTAATCTAGTGGACATTGCGACCTTTAGAGAATACTCGATTACTGGATCGAAAACACGTCTAGATGATGCGTCAGACTGAACACACAGTGGAATGCAAATTAAAGTTGAAACGTCGAGACATCGACTGCTCTAGCGGGGAAGTGCAAGTCTATTGAAAAAAAAAACCGCAGAAGTAAAAAAAGAAATGTAAAAACTATTTCATCTCTGAGTTACTTCTTGTTTGGTTTGAACGAACTAAAACCTGCACTGTTAGTAACGAGGATGACGTCCACGAGGGGGTAAAAAACCTATGTATTAATCCGTAGAGTATGGTACATATTTACAAACAACACTAAATATCACTTATTAAATCACAACATGGTTTTATGGCACATGTCAAACAGGTATTGCGGTCGAACAGTGGGCAGAGCTGCGATCATCTATAGACGTGGCTTCAATTTCAAATAAAATACAAAAATCCATACAGTCGAATCAAAAACATAAGGAATATCGCGTAATCGAAAAGCGTAAACCTAAGAATTAAGTAATGTAGAGCAATAACTAATATAATAAACAGATCATCGATACATTTAATAAGGATCGAATCAGATCTTATTGTCATAGATTCAGCAATAAAAAAAACACTAAAAACCATTACTAACTAAGAAAATCAAAACTAAAGAAAATCGAACTAAAATAATTCTGCTAACACACTCACACGCGGTAATGTAATAAACATAAGAGAGTAATACAAAGAAGATAAACATTACACATGCACCGTATAATACTACTACTATTACAAAAATATTGTTTTTTCGTATAAAAATATCTTACCAGAATAACAAATTGTATAATTATTTTGTATATGGAGCTAGTTACAGCACTCCAGCAAGTAGTAAAAAGCGAACAACTCATTCGCATAGCGCTTCTGCATCCGCCAGAATCTCAGCAAAATTATCAATGAAATAAAACAAAAAATCTAGCGAGACGAACATTTTCTAAGTGCTCTACGAGATACTACCGTCGCCGATCACTATGAAATCATTCAAGTACCACTACACGTCTACACAACGAACAATAATATTATAATCAACCAAATGTTACTAATTGTTAAAGAAAAAAAACAACAGGACGCGGAATTTACGGGTCCGAGGGCTCTCAGTGACTAGGCGGTAACGACGTCGGGACACGGGAGCTGTAGAGGACAGCGAATACAGCCGATCATTAAACTATAAAGGAAACAATAAAATAATACCGTAATCTAGAATGTTTTGTTTGTAATACTCGAGGTAAAGTCAGAGAGACTGTCGATAGTTTAGAAATCATTTTCGGTCACTCGCGCCACCACGTGATTCTGAATGTTACTTGATTTAACTGCATCAGTAGTTCTTCTAGTAGGCGATACCTCGGAATCTACGGATGCATGTTATAAAGAAACGTCGCAGTCAACTTTGTCATTGATAAAACCCCTAACATCACATTTCCCTAGAGTTTTTGTAACTACATTTAAAGGGGGGCAGTAACTAAACATTGTCCATATCAGCTCAATCAATTTAACACTTACCTAATAATAATGTAACAACTTCTTATTTAGTTTTATAATCATATTTCCATCGACACAGAATAAGTGCTAATTAAAAACAGGAAGTGCCATTGTGCCGAAGAATCTTACGACTAACAACAATACCGCTCGATGCTCTCTTATTACGATAAAATCACACGCTTAACGCCTAACAATTTTTAAGTATTAATAGTTAAAATATTGGTCCAACAAATGGGCTAAATAATACAAATGCCCTTAATATTCGTCCCTAATTTAACGACATGGGATATGAAAAAATATTATTCAATAGATCAAAAAAATGATAAGGGTTGAGAACAGTTGGCGTGTCGACATCAAACCGACTCAATAATCTCTTTCTCGTAAGGTATAGGTACTCGAATAACAACGTCAAATACTACAACTAATCTCAATTCAGTTTCGTTTGGAAATAATGCTTACAGAGATCTCATGCCAATTGTATGTAGAGGACTCCCATCATTTTGTTTGATCACATCGAGACAGCTGCAACACACGCACTTACAAAAGACACCAAGTTCCATTTCCATTTGAAAACACCCGGGAACGCCACTTCGACTAATCAAAAATTGACACATATGGCCAGAACCGTTTTAACATCAATTATGTGAACATTACAATTTTGATAGTAGCTTTTTTGGCTTAGTTTTTGTCTGAATTATATCTCCTTATGAGGACGGGTAGTTCACATGCCTATAGGCGGCACTTGAACGTAGCGATATATGTAGAGACGATAATCCTTGCTGGCGAGTACGACCGACCCGTCGTCCATGAGCGCTACATCGAAGCATTGAGCGTGTTTCACTTTACTCTCCAGCGCCGATACTAGTTGTCCTTCTTGAGTGAATATTGTCAAGTTAAAATTGTTGTGGTTGTCAGCTATTAAAATCTCCCCTGAGGCATTAATACCCACTCCTATTGGGTAGTTGGTTACACCCTCGCCTCCGATCTGTCTCAAGTAGATACCCTCATAGTTGAAAACTTTGACACAGTGCGCACGGTTGTCACTGATGAATATTTCCTGCTTATCATTAACCACCACTCCATTGGGGAATTCTAGGTGTTTCGAGCATCCGAATTTCTGCAGCACGTTGCCGACTTGGTCGAATATTATCACGCGCATTACTTTGCATTCGACGACAACGATGCGTCCTTTGTTGTCGACCGTCACGCCTCTAGGGTGCTGGAGGATATTCGCACCGAATTTACGAACGAACTGACCGTATTGGTTATATATTTGAATCTGGTGTGTCGGTGATCTTTCAGTTACAATTATATCACCAGAGGTGCGCACTACTGCTACTCTGTTCGGATAAAGAAGTTGACCGTCCCGTTTCCCACATTCACCGAATTGGAATTTGAATCGACCCTCTTTGTCGAAAATTTGAATGCGGTGGTTATTGGTATCAGCCACAATGATGTCGTTTTGGGCGTTTACTGCTACACCGCTAGGTTCGGTGAATTGACCCTCCATTACGCCAAACTCGCCGAATTTGCAGTGATAAATCATCTTTTGTCGTTTAATTTGCGACTTCGGCGGGAAGATAGCAGTTGAGATTAGTTTGTTTGTCAAATCGATAATGGGGTCGGAGTGTGTAGCGCTCGTGAGCGAGTAGGGATCGGTGGTGGTGGGTGGGAACAGTGTATCGCAGCCGCCGTTAGACCATTTCTCGTATGGATTGATTCCGTTCAGGTTGATATCTCCGATCGCAGAAGAGAAAGGTCCGAGACTATTGGGGCTGTTGAATCGTTTTGAAATAATGTTCGATTCGAAAGGTGACGTCGATTGGCTTGTTGGACCTAGTAATCCGTTCGTGTAAGGGCGATCTAAAACGCCATTCAATCCTGTCGGTAGATGAATGCCTCCGTTCAAACTTCCTGAACTTCCGTTTACGCTGCTGCTGCTTGAAGACGAACCTCCATTCAATAAAGAGCCATTCGTTGGACGTGCAATCGGAGGTTGCTTCGACGGCCCAATGTTAGCTTCGGAGTTAGAACGCACATATCCAAACGTGTTTCGTACTCCAACTTGTATGGCTTGATAGTTTGAAACGAATTCGAGCTCACACGCTGTTTGAACGCTCTGTTCGGGGTTTGAACTCATCAGTGTTTGTAGTTTACTATCTAATAATTTTTTGAACATCAATATTTCAGCGATGTTAGCGCATTTCGTCAGCCGCTCTACAAAGTCACACGTTTGGTATATTTTATCAACCGTCTCCTGAGCCTTTTGTCCCACAACAGTCAGTGCTATTTGTTTCGTCGAGAATACGCTTTCGAGTTCTTTTAATAACTCTTGCTTACGTTCTTCAAGCATAGAACGATAGAATTGGAAAGTGTCGTTAATTTCATTTTGAGCTTTATGATACTGGACTTGTAGTTTTCCGGCGGCATGTTCTACTGTTTTCACGACGTGCCTTATTTCAGTGGCACGCGTCTTTGCTTCATTGATGGACTGCTGCATGAGCTCCAATTGCTTCGGTCCGGCGTCAGCTAAGTGCTCGCAGTCGTGTAGGGCAGCCGGATGTTCAATGATAGTGCACTCTTTGCATACCGGCACAGAGCAAGTGCGGCAGAAGTATTTGAGAATATCATTTTTGTGTCTTGGGCAAAAAGCGGTCTTGTCACCGCTCGTCGTTATTGTAGATCCAAGCATGCCCTTGTCGTCTTTTAAGTCCGTGAAATTGAGGACACGGTGGCTCTCGAAGCAATGCATGAATTGGTGCGCCATAACGCAATTAGGGCACAGGAAGTTAGCACAATCGACGCAGCGAGCTACGGCGTCCAAGTCCTTCGATTTGCAGCCCGTGCAACGAGCCGAAGGTGAGCTAGTCTGTCTCGCGGTCGGAAGGAGATCGGCGTCTTGTTCGACCGCAGCGGCGATCACGAGGTTGGTGAGCAGTCCCGCAACTCCTGCGGCGGGGAGTTGGCTGTCGATGCGGCAAGTGACGCAGGTGACCTTCTCGGGGTGCGTCTGTTCTCGCTCGAGGCAGCCCCGACAGAAGGTGTGGAAGCAGTTAAGTACTTTAGGGTCGACGAATGTCTCTCGGCAGATAGCGCAAGTGGTGTCGAGTCCGTCGAATTCGCGCAGGTCACATACGGCGGAGTCGCTCGCGGGAGGCGACGAGCCGCTCAGAGTGAGAGGGGACAAGGAGCCACGCTCCAGGGAACCTATAGAGTTGGCACCGGGTAGCGACTCAAGGGACGGGGTGCGCGAGGCCATCTTCAGGAAACCGGCATCCCTGAAACAAGAAATAATAAATTTTACAAAATAGAACTGTTTTAATTTTGTATAAAAATTTAGTCAAGTAATTTTTACTTTATATTTTTAATTCATAGCATTAGCGTGCAGTTAAATTATTTGATTCTTTCAATCAAAAAATTATTTTATACCATCAAACAAATAACAAATTTCCTTAAGGTTTATTATTTTTAAGCAATATAACATTTAAATGGCAAGTTATTTAAAACTACGAGTAACTTTTAAAGCCAAGAATCTGAGTTTTAAAAACTAAGAACATCTCAGTTAAAGAGCCGACACTTCAGTCATTGTTTGCGAAAGCAATCGGAATACCCAATAAAAGACTGGCGGCTTTAAAAAAAGCGCGCCGTCTGGGAACCTAAAACTGCAGCGGTGTGTTGGAAATGTTTACGGGGTTCGATGCATCGAGGGTGGAGGGTTGCTATGGAAACTCGAAGGGCAAAGTAAGGGGATACTCCACGTTTATTCGAATTAGGGTGAGGGTGGGAATTTATTTTGGTTCCCTATTTAGTTGCTATCTGAGGGGATATGAGGTGAATGGCCGTGTTCGATAGGGTCTTTGCTACTGTTGGTGCCGTTTTTACGTTTAGATAATTGTGGCGATTGCTGCTTTAAAATATAGCTATTACTGGGCGTTAATCTGAAGCGCGGTGTTGTCTTATAAGGCCTCTACGAGAGATTAAACAATTTTTTTTATAAAGTAATAATAATAGAAGAGAACATATAAAGAAAAGACACGAGAAATATATTTTAACTTTGTTAAAAGTAAGTGCTTCACTTAGAAATCTCTTTTTTAATGTATAACTTACATTATGAATATAAATAGGATTTGAATATCCGTCCAAATCGATACATAAACGCCCAACAATATATCACGGAAAGCCTATCACTGCAGTACTAGATTCATAGATAGATTGGCAATGCATGATCGATGTGAGGTTGCCAAAAATAATAAAAGATGATTTTATTTTAAATAACTGCCTCGGTGGCTCAGTGGTATCACGTGTTACGTATACGGTACCGCTGCAACGCTGGGATGCCGGGTTCGATTCCCGGGTCGGGAAAAATGATATTGGGTTTTTCAACTTGATATCAACCCGGAGTTTGGAATTTGTACACGATATGGCGATAGGCTCGCCCTATCACATTATGGTACGGAAAAACATATGGCGAAATGTGGGAGCATTAGTTGCACCTCTGCCTACCCCTTCGGGGAATACAGGCATGAGATATGTTTTTGTGAAATGATTAAAATTAGTGAGAGTGAGAGTCTTATGAAATTAATAAGATTAGTATCATCGCTCCAGAGGAAACATTTATTTGTATTTTTATTGTTTCTTCTAGTATTGCAAAGCTAAATCAACAAGTAACATAGCGTATTCTTAATTATTATTGTGCAATATTGGATTCCTTTCTGCCACCTGGCATAAAATGTTGCTGGCCGGTATGTTTGTATTTAAAGAACTAAATGAAACGTTAAACTAATATCGTTCAGTGACAACCCTGTGTCTATGGTATTCATGTGACTGATGCAAACGGCTGCGACACGTTACATCATCTGGCGATACGATGGCGAAGAATTACTCTGTCAAATAGAAAACATAGTCCGACACTAATGTTCTTGCTGAACATTAAAGCGATAAAAATTATAATGATATCTTCAAAATATATGTAAAATACGCGTTAGTCTTGGAGTTGCCGAAAACAGCTCCCAACTATTCTCATGATAATTTTACGTTCACCTGTTGTGATGTTGCCGAATAGATTTCAATCAAGCCGGTCACATGTATCATGTATCTATCTCGTGCCTCGCCCGCATCCCATATCGCTTTAATTAAGCTTCCGTCGATTCTCTATTGATACAACAGTTTTGGTATCGAAATGGTTTACAGTCAATTGTAATTTCAGCCACTTATAAGTTACCTTTTTACAGGTAATTACGACTTGAAACTAAAATTTGTAAGATTAATATTGTTTTGTATTTTGTATTGTATATTTACATTCTCAACTGTATTGGTGGGTTAGTTGTATTATGGTATACAGCTTATTTACGAAGGTCTTGGGTCGGGCAAATTGTTATTGGGTATTTCAATTCGATATAAGAAATGAGTTTAGAATTTTTGCCTGATATCTATCACATAACGGTATGGATATACGATGAAAATCGAATGCACTAATTGAACCTCTGCTTACCCCAGTACAGGCGTTATCTATGTTTTATATTCTTTGAATAGGCGAATTCAGGTCATTGGCCAGGCTGTTACGTTGTTGGTGTACCATTAATTGTGCAGTCAATATATGTGTACGCCTTGACGTGTGCCTGGGGACGTAGATATATGGTCACTGGCGGTAATCGATAGCATCGGTCCACTGTTACGAAATACCAAGCCTATATTATGTATATATTGTAGATATTTACTTTCTTGTAACCGATATAAAAATTAAAATCAAGATATTTTAACTCTAATTTTGTATTAATGATGAGTTAGATATAAATGTCATATACCCTCACGCCTGTTTTCCAAAGAGGTAGGAAGAGGATTAAATTATATAATGCAGATAATAATGTAAATACTAAGACATGATAATTATGTTTAATCCTTAATGAGTACTTCACCTACGAAAAGGTTTTCTTCTCGAATTAGCACTACAAGTAATATTTCCTCTGGCAATCTTTATTCGAGACCCCAATAATGGCTTGCGGAATCGAATCGGCTTACCGAACCCCAAAGGTGTTCGTAAGTGTCATAAATAAAAACGAAACTACAAGCAAATGTAGTAGTTATCACCAAACGGTAAGGTGGATTTTCGTCTGTTTTTGAAACGATAAATTGAAACCTGGGGAGAGTGGGGTAAAGACGCCTTGGAATTGTGGTCATCC
Source organism: Papilio aristodemus (assembly GCA_016277805.2). NCBI lineage: Eukaryota > Metazoa > Arthropoda > Insecta > Lepidoptera > Papilionidae > Papilio > Papilio aristodemus. Next base: position 3,373,648 of record JAABKM020000015.1, on the reverse strand, counting down.
AGTATTGACGTGAAAGTGGAATGAATGCTTTTATTAAAGTGGGGTGCAGGAACGTCAATTCATTATTTATTTCATTAAATAAAT
>JAABKM020000015.1:3356031-3367522 GCA_016277805.2 Papilio aristodemus | reverse complement strand
GCGCGGCGGAAATTCTAACGAACCTTTGATCATGTAAGCGGATTCTAATTGGATGATAAACATTTATTTTAAAACGATAGATTTAAGTAACTGATTAACGGGGACGAAAATTTGATCGAGGATTCAAGTAAAACTAAATTTATATTGCTTAATACTAAATAAATACTGATAAATTAATAATATCATCCTTTGGAATTTGTGCATAACATGATGATAGACGCACCTTTTATTACACCATGAGACGGAAAAGCGTACGGCTAGTGCACCTAGCACTAGTTGCACCTCTGCCTAACCCTTCGGGGAGTCAGTGATTATTTTTTCTTTTTCCGAATAACAGAAGCAGTACTGTAGGTCTGGCAATCGGTAATCTCTGCCTAATCTGTTTACGGGCGTCGACGTATATTTATAGATACAGGTTTTCCAAAGTAGTTTATTATTGACCGACTCAGAATATAATTGAAATTAAATTAACTCATGTACCTTATTCGAGCCGTTCATCGGTATTGATTAATCAGGCTTTTCTTCTCAAATATTTCAGGCAACTTACCTGAAAAATAAACAAATACGTTAATAAAAAATTTAACACAGATATTACATTAGTGGAAATACTTCAAAAGGTTAATTGTAAAAAAACGTTTTCTATATTTTACTGCGTTTTTAAAGGCTCCTTTGCAAGAACGGCAAGGTACTAAATAAAGTAGACCTGCCGTGTGGTATTAAAGAGAAAAATAAAGATTTTTTACGTCCTATTCATTAGTATCTTAAAGCTTAGCCATGTCTATTTAAACTTTCGTTGTAAGAGACTAACAAAAATCGTCTTAAATTTTCACCTCTCTTTGAACCGTCTAATAAGCTTTTTACGCATCATTAGTGAATTTGAATGTTTAAACTTAAGGAAGGTTTTAAAAAGCTCCTATTTAAGAATACTTAATGCTTGATTCACTCGAGTAACTTTTAATGTAATAAATAAATACGTGTTCACGTCCGTAACTCAGAGTAGCCAGAGATCATGGATATCCATTTGGTACTATCATGGCATATCTCTCTCATACACCTACACTGATATCGTCGGCTACGGACACTTCTTACATCGCCTTTGTACATGATACTAATAATAAAATGAGTTCAAACTATATTAGAAATGTATATTATAATACTGAAAATCGTAAAAATGCCTTTAAAAAATTCTTTGTAAATTGACATCCATTCTCCGATTGCTATCACAAGGTTATAGGGTTGGATTTGTTATGGATTCAAACGGCTGTCCCGATTTGGTACTTTAATTTGTTGTAATAACCTTTTGTAAGTTTTATAGGCTATACAATCGAGACATTCAACACTTTCCTCTAATTTGAACCATTTCAGTCCTCTTTATATATTTGTATATTATTTTAATTATATTTAATTAGAACCGTTGACAAGAAAGGTAAAATTAAAGGAAAGTGAACGAAATATATTTTTCAATTAGCCAAATTGTCGAATCAAAGCATATTCTGGACGGTCCCTTCATTAAGAAAATGAAACGGGATGATTTTGAAGGTATAATTAAGTTTCTTTTATTATGAATAGGAAATCAAATCGTTTGTAGAGAAATTTGTCTCTGAATGTTATTCAAACAATGTACATTTTTAAGTACAAATTCAATGCAATATTTAGGTTAGTTTAAATAAAAATATATTGGTCCTAAATTCTTCTTTAAATGCCAGTAGTAGTCTAATGGTTAAGGGTCCGGACTGCGAAACATACATATGGCCATGAGTTCGAATCCGCGATTAGATTCTATTAGTGAACCATGTTCTACCACAAGTTTAGATGGAATATTAAAAAAAAAAAATTGTAGACAATTTCCATAATCTAATAACGTTTTTACATATAAAAATTTTGTTCTTGAATAGATGTTTTATTGGTTTTGAGATCTTCGGTGTTTTTTTTTTAAATATGACATATTTCTGTCAGTTATATAACAGCAGTCAGCGGCCAAAACAAATGGAACTATTCTAACACAGCCCCATCGTTAGCGAACCGAATTCGGAATTCTAATCACGAGGCTTTAAAGTTTTAAAATTGGAACGTGTCAGTTGGAACTCGACCCCAGGCCTGTGTTTAGCGCCCGGTGTTCCGTTCGAATTACTTTTTGTTTCATTTGTTCAAAATTTCGAAAATCACCGTGTTTTGCGATTTCCATGCTGCCAGTTGAAATTTGAATAAATTGCGAGTTTTTTTTTGTTATTTACACATATAACATAAAGGACAATAGAGGTTATAAGTACTTTTTGCACTCGTTAATTAAAAGTTAGTATTTAAGACTTACTTAGTTGCCTGAAATAGTCCAAAAGCCAATAAAAATATGACCCAATAAAAATATAAAGAAGCCTGGTAGTCTCAAAAATCAGGTTTAAACGGACGTGGTATTAGATCAGGCTTCAAATAATTCCAATAATTACAAGTCAATATAAAAAATACAGTACTTGTGATATTGAAAGCGTCTCGCACTCATTAAGGGGATGAGGGGGTAAAAATTAAAAGCCACGAAAGGGACGGGTGTATGCGTGTGAATGGGACAGTGGAGGCTCTCTAACAGCCAATATCCGGTCGATCAGCTGTGCGAAGGAAACAGCTGGCAGTCGTTGAAGCGTCATTCATTCTCGATTTTTTTTTCGAGTATAACGTTTTTTTTTGCGTTGGCATTAAATCCGAGGTAATTTGTTCTAGTGTGTAACGAAAGGCGTTAGTGTTGCGACATAAGTTTTTCGAGTGTATTATTTTACCTGTCAATGATTGTAAACTATCATCTAAAATATTTACATGATAAAAAAATATTATAACTATATTAAATAAAATCAATAAATGTAATTCCTAATTAACTTCAGAAAATAACATCAAATTAAAGATATTATGTAATTAATTTTTTACTATAATTTTAAATACAAGATTACTATTTGTTGGGTTACTTTACAGTTTCATTCACTAACGTGTGAGTTTAGTGTGATTAAATTTTAGTAATAAATTAAAACAAATTTCTGGAAAATATAATAACTGTCACATTTATAAATGTAAAATAAAATTATCTGTTAAGTTAAACACTAAGTAATGCAATAAAATTCGCGTGATACAAAACTCGAAACAAGTAATAAACAACAAAAAACCATAGCATTAAAACTTCAGCAAGCAATAACCTCTACTATTTAGATCACGTGTTGTATGCATCGGCTTTATGCACGCGATCGTATGCCGAATGAATTTAAAAAAAAAATATGGCGCCGGTTAATGAGCCGTTTATTATTTGTGCTCTACATGTCGGAAAGTGGCTATACGTTTGAATAGTTACATAATGCTTTAAGTTTTGGTCGCTGGCGACACGCGACTTATGATATTTAATGACTATGGCGAACGTTTTTCAGTCACGAATTAATAATATAAGATGACATATTGGATTCAAAAATAGCATTACTTTTGGTAAATCAATAAGCGATGAAAGAAGGATAATTTTGACTAAGAAACACCTCTAGGTAATTTTTGTTCTCTTTAGTAACAATAAAAGCACTAACTAAATTGTATACAAATATTAACAGACATTAAATACTATTTATATCCTTTGCGAAATTTGTTTGCCGTTTAATTCGGTACACTGGATTCCTAACGAGAAGATTCTTTGCTCGTAAGACCGAACTTGTCTTGAAATTAAATTTCTAAAGACCTTAATGAAATCTTTAATAGCTACACTAAAGTAGTACAGAAATGGTGTAAACTGTATTCATATAGATATTAAATAAACCTTATGAAGTTAATTTAAAGAAAAGTAAGTAGATGTAGGCATCATCAGGATGCCTACATATACTTAAGTTTCAGCTTAAAGATGTCCATTGCCCCATTTGGGTACAGGTTTTCTTTTCGAGGTCACTATTCAAGTAATGAATATTAACTATTGTAATTTATTTAATGGAGTTACTCGATTTGGCGATTGAGCATATCTGAACTACAAAAAAGCTACCATAATAGTTTATTTTTAAGGCGAAAGGACAATCACAAGCTAGTAGGCAAAACGCGTCATTGCTTTTATATTAATAATGATCAAAGCAGGTGAATTTTAAGTAAAACGTACTTCATTAGGTATATTTACATTAGCCGGGTTACCCGTGAACAGATTCAGTTTGTTGAGCAAGTTTGAACTTTAAAACTTTAGCAATAGGAAGCAATTTGACTTTCATCTCGCAAAGCGCCCGCGGTCGCAAACTGAACAGGACTAAAGTTTTAATATTAATTGTACAACGAAACAGTATTCGTAATGAATTGATTTCTATTCAGATTTTATACAAGAAAGTTTTGTACGTTTGTTCCATCGAGGAATTTCCATCTTGGAAAATTGCAATACAAGATCAAACTAGACGGAAAAGTTTTTTTTTATTTAAAACACCAGTGTAGTCCACGTGCAAGGAGTATTGTTCTCTTCTTTTAAGACTACCACTAAAAGGCTCCCTTAATAATTTGTTTTCATTACCTTACACGTATTGTCTACAAATAAATTGTCAAAATTCGTAATTCATCTTCTGTTTGAAAGACTCATAACACTACCGAATACTTTTAAAACAATTCTAGTCACTGTTCGCATCAAATATTAAAGAAAAGACTGTTCAAAATTGCCAAACAAAATACTAAACGCAGTGGTATGCCATCATAGTATGAATTAAACCCGCATTTAATGTTAATAACAAAATATACTTTATTTTGATAGTCACAAAAGTCAAAATAAAACGCTATGATAGCTTGAAATTGCGTGTATCACTCTATCATGGCTGCAACTTTTATGTGCAAGCACAGAGAGCACTGTGTCTATCTGTGTTAATAACGGAAGCAGTTTTATGGAGGGTGGCTTGGTAGTGTGTAAACGAGGAGCGTGATGAAAATAGTTGTAAAGTATTCGATGCGCATTGGACGTAATACTGAATGCGGAAAATGTATTTACACTTCAAAACAATAAAAACAAAAACATTATAATTTTGCGCCCAATATGGCGATAAGCTCGCATCATATCGCATCACACGACGAAAACATACGTCGACTAGTGGGTGCACTAGTTGCACTTATGCCTTCCTTTCGGGAACACAGGCGTGAATATGTGTAATGGTAAAAAGAACACTTAGTTTATACTAGCAGACAAAGGTTGAGATAGTTACTTAGAAAACATTTAACAATGTCTTGAGAGACATTGAATTAACTTAATCAAGGATTTTCCGAGGACTCAACTTAAGTAGTAACTTTAAGTGCGATGTTATCTAAAGGAGCACAACTTAAACAGTTAGCCGGTCATGCGAATTAACTTTTCGCTGTGCAAAGATGCAAAAAAATTACTTGACGGGCATAGTATATAAAACTAAATAAATAACTAGGTTTGAAATACATCGTATTAATACTTATATGGAAAACACGAAATGTATATATCTATAATTTAACTGATGGCAACCCTATTATTAAGGGCAGGCACATATCTTTTTTTTTGTGTTTGTTGTCAATTGTTGAAGACAAGTCTAGCAAAGACTTGTCCGTTACAAGAGAAGGTGGCATATTCGTGCTACAGGCGTTACGCCAGACCTAGTAGGCTATATAATTTAATTAGTGTTCTAATTTTTCTAATTTTATTTAACTTCCTAATACATTGAGTTAGGTAATGAAGGCTGGCCAAGTGTCGGCACTCCGCCCATCTCGTGTTCGGAGCGGGGTACAACGCTGCATTGCGGCTGCGATCGCACGCAACATTTTAACTAATTTTTATTTTAATTATTTTTTTTTCATTAAACCACGGAGTTGTACGTGTTTGTTACCTTTGTTTATCTAGTCTACGCATGACCTTTGCAAGCTTATTAGGATATCTAACAAACTTTTTCGGAATCTTCTTTATTTTTAGGAGAAAGACAGTTTTATGCAGCAGTGCATCTTGGCTACATTCTACTTCTTTATTGCCTGCCTTGTTTTCCTCCCGAGCATAAATTGCACAAATAAGTCCATTGTGGAAACTTCATCACTTTTTTTCCTGGTAGTAACAAAAATCTTGATTTGAAATATTTATTTTAATATATGTATAATAAAATATATTTATAAAATATAATAAAATTTATACAATAGTTAAAATAATTTGTAATTTGTGAATGAGAAGATATATTGTCATACACGACACGAGAACGACAAGAATTCTAAACGTCAATGCGGCCGGAGTGACGTTTGGCGCTCGCCCAGGAGTGTGGCAGTGTGACGTCACATTACACGCTCATTAATCAGCGACGGATTTGAACAATTAATGATGTACAAAATCAATTCAATTGGATTATTTAGAAAAGGACGCGTGATTTACCCGTTGCGGTTATCTGTACTAAATGGCTTGACTTTTTATTGTACGGTCAGCCAATATGAGTTGAAATTTCGTATTTTTTTTACACAAATGTTTTAACCTAGTAAAAATAAACCTTACTTTTAAAGTAAAAATATTAATACCATTAAAAACATATACTAATGGTTATATGGTAATTTAAAAATTTTGAACTAAAACAAGATTATTTTTATTTTTATTTTTTTTTAATTTGTTTAATTTTATTATAATCTTTTTTTACAATAATAATATTTCGCCAAACTGTCACAGCAGTTTGTTGGCGAAAAAATGCTATATTTTGTTTCATAAATTACGTATAGGCATATAAAAAAAGTCCAGAAGACTATGTGCACACGAAAGTGGCCAGAAATGATGAGAAAAGAGGAAAGATAGACTTTTTGAGTAACTAAAACCCAATAATAACTGTGAAACCTCAAACATTACTCCAACGCCCACCACTAACAGACAGACATTAGACGAATACACAAACATTACCACAAACTAATTCAATTGAACTCCCTTGGTACAAATATAAGAGCGTGCATCGTTCACGTAAATAAATGATTTTTCTGGAATCCCATAAACATCTGCAAGCCGGAGTTCCCGAGGGACCCTTGCGCGCATACAACCCAACATAATGGACGATTTGATATATCGCTCCCCGGATACGTTTATGTGGACAAATGTATTTCAGATTCGACCTCAGATATAAATTAACGATCACCTTTTGTATATAAAAATATATAAATAAAGATATTGTTTTGATTCCAAAAAAAAAAATTGAATTATAAATACAAAAACCTTAATTTAGCATCAAAGTGAAGAAAATTCGAGGAAGAAAAGTGCGTTTAAATAATTTATATTTAATGATTAATTAAGCTTTAGGCCAAAAATAAGAACCAAATAAACTTTTCTTGTGTTTTACACGACTTAAAATTAAAAAAGAAAAAAACGTTTTTTATTAACACATCCATAATTATGATGTTTCAAACTTTTAATTGGAGATACAAAACTCTTAATTTATTAAAGACTAACAATTAAATAGGGTAACGTCAGCAAAAGCATTAGATTACCCAGAATGTATTTAGTATCCGTATTTGCGCATTTACCCTATACCCTCACCCTTTTCAGCGTATCTTGCAAATGAAGTGTTAAGATGTGCCCGTCGAGAGTCCAATCTCAACACGGATGAAATTATGTTGTCGCTACAAAAAGTTCGAATTGAGAAAAAAAAACAAGAGCTATTTATGGGAATTTTATCGTTGATCTGAACTAAAAGTTATAAGGTTGCCACTTCAAATCTGAACATAGGTAAGTAAGAATATACAATGACGCCCGTAGCCCAGAGGGGTAGGCAGAGATTATGAATTTCCATTTGGTACGATTCTGGCACACCTATTGCAATTTTATATCCATACATCGCCATATACATGCCGTCGGTAACGGGTACTACTAACTTCGCCTTTCTTTAGTATGTCACTAATCTGAAGTAAGAAATACACGGATAAGTTAAAGTCGTGTTGAATTTTCATGACACGTTTATAAACTTTTTTTAGATTTGTAAAATGTACATAAAAACATGAAATAATTTCAACAAACATTTTGTATTTGATAAATGTACACGCTTTCAGTATTCGAAGTGCGATGAATGTCAATCCATTAGGCCAAAACAATTTTTATATTTGAATTTTAGTTTTCGCACATTTGCAGCATTGTGCGACATTCCTTCGCTACGTTCGTATTACGAATACCAAACATAAATCATTTTCGACATGGAACAATATTATATTAAACAAAAAAAAATGTCGAAATGAAAATATGAATATTTTTTTTACAAGATTTTTAACATACCTTCATAATTTAATCAAGAGTAACTACTATTAAAAACATACCTCTCGCTGAAAGGGTAGGCAGAGGTGAAACAAGTACATCCACATTTCACCGTATATTTTCCCATCCCATTTATTAGTATTCTACACTAATCCATACTTAGAACACTAACATTGAAAGTACTGTTCAAATAATACGAACAAATGTAAATGAGCGACTGCAAGTTTATTTGTAAGTGTAATTAACTAACTTTCAATTCTATTACAAACTAAGAGAGGACTAATATAAAACGTGCAGTTTATCTTCAACTATAAACCAATACTAACTCTAGTTAATTGCATATTACGTCGCGAACAATTCAAAATTGCAGCCGAAACCTTAACGATTATTACTCTGTCGCGGTGACTTATATCCGGCGGTTTAATGTATAACCGTATCCGAACTTTCATATATAACCGTATCCGACGTTTATCCGTAACCGTATCCTTGGCGGTCCAAATTATCCGTCGTTAGCGCTACGCTATTTCGCGCCCATTATAGCCAGCTGTGCTCACTTTCAGTGGCTACAGGTGCGGAAATTTTCGCTTTTGTAGTGTTTTATTGGACTTTTTAAATGTAGATTTTTATTGGCCCGTACACACGTTCGTTAGTCGACACTATTCAACATTAATAATGCAATGCATAGTTGGAATCATTTTACAACCTATTCCGCTATTACTTATAGTCTTTTTTTTTCTTCTTATATTAGGAGGACACAATTTTATAAGTATTATATATTATGAATAAATTCAACATAAAACTCTTTTTAACTTCTAAATCGATATAATATTTCTTCAATCCTCCATCGATGATAATCTCAAGGAAAAAATAAACGACTAAGCATTTATATGTTAAAAAAAGAAATGAACCAAGTCCATTTTTATTCAAACACAAATGTACAATGGTGGGTGGGGGTTTATCTGCGGGTGTCTTACAGACGAGCGGATCTCAATGAATTTGATAGCAAGTCCGACGGTCAGCCGCTCGCAAATGTATGAAAGATTTACCGAAAGGCTATGAATTTTTTTTCATGATTAATGCGTTCAAATGTTGTCAAGATAATCTTTTGACTTCAGGATACTTTTGAGTATTTTTATGGTGAAATTTCTTACGTCATGTCAAACATGGAAGGAGGATAAAATTTTTTGTGCAAGGGTACGTATATATGTCCGTTCTATTGTGACCTCTAGTAGCCTAAACGGCTTTGAAGAGTAAGTATTATAAGTCGAAGACAATATTGATCCTACAAAGGTCTGGAAGTTTTTTTTTGAAAATATATATTACTTGTTTAATTTTTGGATTTTATTTCATACTAAAGAATCAACAACAGATAAAGCAATGTTAACCGCTAATATTTAACGTGTCCGAAAGTCGATCGTCCCCGGGAATTCTTTAACAAAACTTTTATACGAAAACCAATAAAAGTGTATGAAAGGAATAAAAGGAGAGTCGGCGCGGACAATGGCACAGGATTGCTCAGATTCGACGAGGTGGGGACAGGACTTGGATAATGAAAGTTTAAAAAACTTTTTGGTTATGACAAAACCAATATACATCGGGGTTTAAGCAAAGAATTAGAAAATATATTTACTATTTATATAATTAGACGTAATTAACTTGATATATACATACAACTATTAGATTTTACATCATGGGACGGAAAACATACAGCGAAATGTGGGTGCACACTATGCACCTCTGCCTACTCTTTCAGGGATTACAAGCGTGTGGTGTCTTTTTTCATTATTAAATAATCAAATGTAAGCAAAAGCTTCATATGTATTAAAGTCTTGCGGCTACGAGCATCTGATATAAAAAGATGAAGATAAAAGCGAAATCTCACTTTGTAGACGACATTTTCTAGTCTACCTTCATTTTAATCTCGTTTTAGTGCAGATCTTATTCCCCACACCTTAGCTTTGTTGTTCTCTTTCTTTAAAAGAACACCACAATACCTGCGCTAGTTTATACGGCGGGCATAAATTCGGGTTAGCATTTCGGGCTTTTAAAGTGGGCCATTCTATTACAGGTCGTAAAACGTAAAGCCTAACGCACTTTTTACATTAACTGATGAAATTGCGAAAAGGTTTAGGCTGGATATGTGGAAACTGAATATTGCTTTTGAAAAATTTAAATATTGTTTCCTTGATCTTCCTACAAAAAAAAAAGAAAAAATAATAATAAAAGAACGCAATTCTTTTGCATTGAAATGTTGTCAAAGTAAATAGAGCAATTCCCACAACTATAAAAATAGAAGTAATATAAACGTCAAAACACAAACAACTACAATTGGAAAAATTGTCGCGCGAAGGTAAAAGATTTCGTTTCGTTCAAAAGCTTTCGACGCTGAATACTCTAAAGGCGTGTTCAATCAATCATCGGCTATCATCCATCAAGCACGTTCAACAAGTAAAAACAAAACTTATCGACGGAACCCTGCCCGCACAATAGAGCAACCCTGGACAAATACTCGGCAAGGTGCGTGCGCATGTGTGCAGTCGCGACACAATAACTGAATCAGTGTGTGTGAACGTTGTCGTAAAAAAACATCCTCGTGTGCGTAGTGACCGTGACGCGTGTTCATGTGTGCGTGCTAGGGCTGGCAGATGTGTTGGCAAGCAGCTGTCGATAACTTCCCCTTTAAACATTTAAAGTACAATGTATATAATATAGCACGCGCTTTGCTTTCACTGAATTATACCTTATTGTTAACGTACGCTTTTTAAAGTTGTTATTATGTGTCGGATACAGTTGCTATGTCACCGGTTGTTTTGTACGCATGACCTACGTCGAGAACGCGACTTCGATATGTTTTTTCAAGGTTATTTCATATTTGTTTGTAAAAAATCAATAAAGATAATGAATATACACTTTTAGTCGGTCTTACATTTGTAACCTAACTGAGGAGGATAATGTTTTCAAGATAAGTATGTATATATTTATGTATGTATATCTGTTTGAATTGTTATCTGTAGACTAATATAATAAAGTTTGTTCAAGTACAAGATTCATTATAAGAATACATAGACAGGCGTACAAATCAAACATGAATCTTATTTTTAAAAAGCTCATTCATTTTTAGACCTAGATTTCTTTAGTATTCAAAGATTACTAAACGAAATAGACATGTTTGAATTGGATTTCTGTTTCTGGTCTTTGTTTTAGTTAAACATTGATGTATTTTGTTATTTTCACCAAGTTTTGTTGCAATTTATGGCGAGCGTTCCCTTACACCCTACCACCTTCCTCGGATTGATATAT
>JAABKM020000015.1:3300214-3316870 GCA_016277805.2 Papilio aristodemus | reverse complement strand
TATTTGCACTTAAACTATCTGTCGCACGCCCCAGTGACAAATTCGAAATGCGGTACTTCCCCTAAGAAAAACAAATAACATTGGCACTCAATTACTGGCGCGGAGAATTAATAAGACGCGGACGCTCTATTTTTGAACGCACCTAACAATTTTAGACTGTTACTGGCAAAGTCACGGTGTAATACAAAAACCGTGTAATTTTAGCATTTTTTTTATACTCATACTATGCTTCGGACGGATTAGAGCATGGATTTATTACACATTTAAATCTTACCACTTAAACATCGTTGCGTTCGAATTGACCTTGAAAGAGACCTTGTCACAGATTAAGGAACAGTAATATAGACCTTATGGGGCGTGACATGGCTCACTTCCCAGTTTGGTAGTCGAGCTCCGTTTCAAATATTCATCCCGCGCGCTGTTAAATGTATAACGAGGCGGCGAACTTCGACAGTTTGCGAGTTAAACAAGTTATAGTTAACAACGGGCCGGGTTCATTTTTAATAACTCTGCGCAACAACGAGGGCATTAAACGGATGAAGTGGCTGCGGTTTATAGTTTAACGCAATGTTTTACACGGTTTACTTTTTGTATTTAAATTAGCTCACACATATTTTAAACTGAAATATGTTATATCTAATCGGGTCAAGGTTGCAGAAATCTATGGGATGGTTGCAGAGGATCGGTTTTTGTGGCGATCTATAGTAGACGCCTTTGTCCAGCAATGGACGTTTATAGAGTTAAAGAGAGATAGAGAGAGAAACATATATGATGACACATATATAAAAAGAATAGCGGAATCAAACCCACTATCATGTTGTGCATGAAAGTACCCTTAACCGAACTATTGCCGCTTTAATCTCATAATTATTTATGTTATAAAAAATCAATACTATTATAGATTTATATTCATTATTTACACTTACATATAAAACAAAATACATGGACACAAAACTTCATAAGGAAGGAAACTGACGTCGCAACTATTTCAAGTCTTAATTGCGAAATCTTACGACTCCGTAATTAGGAGCGTTCAGTTCGGCTTTCAGGTGTAATTGCAAGGGGACCGTTTAGTTGTCACCTACAGGCGTTACTAAATGTAACAGACTTATGTGTTTATTAATGCCTGTAAGCTTCAGGTGTTAAACCAACTTAATAACTTAACTCATAAACCCCTTAATTAGAAACTCAGTTTCTTAATGGTTAGTCCGAGATGTGTACATTTAATATTGCTTTTGTTATAAGTTGTTAAAATGTTTAATTTATAAACTGTAGAATAGAACACAACCTCTAAACGTGAGAAATAGTAGAAAATCTAAAATGTGTATTTAACCGCCGAAGTCGCAAGCAACGCCTAGTTAAATACATGCCATGTTTATCCATTACTTACGGTCAATATCAGATTGGCTGCCACTCACGTTGGAATCGTAATTTTTCTTTCTCATTCTTTTCCCGTCAAAACTCCTTTGAAGTAATAAAGATCAATAATTATTAATATCTGCTGCCACTTTTCGACCTCTACAAATCGCAAATTGTTTTCCACTGACGCGTATACAATTCATTTATAAGAAAGATAAATCACGACGGCGCTATTGGTGGGGGTCGCTCTAGACCCCCCCCCCTCCACTCCCTAGCCGCGGAGTCACCCCTTCATAAATCACATTTACCGCTACAACGCCAGTTAATTACAGATTAATTATACCATTTTACTTACAACTAGCTTTTGCCCGCGGCTATACGCCAAAAAGTTGTTATTGTTGTTCGTCTCGGTGTCGACTTCCGGAGTCTTGAATTTAGGCATGGTGAGGCTTGTCCATATAAAGATATTATCAAATTCCACTCGAATTATTAAGTTATCTCTCACTTTCTGATAAAGTTATCTTATATAGTTTAATATAGTCTTTCTCTTTCTAAACCTGTATAAAAAGAGAACATAGAAAATTTAAATAGGAAGACGTCCATATTTTTCCTTTAACCGCAGCGTTGGTTTCTTGTAAGTCAATCTCTAGCGTATGCAAATTGGAAATGATTTCAAACTTACAGCGTCGGGTGGCCTTTGAAAGGATTCCGGGGGGAAAATATGAAACGGCATATTCAACCTTCATTCATTGCAAGCGAACATTTTTTTTAAATTGTATGCTTTAAACATCTCCATATTTCATATTCAACCCTCGACGCTCCTATTTTTTTTCTAATTAGCTTTTAATTTTTTTATTTCGCAAGTGGAATAAATCTCTAGCATTTAAAACGAATGGATATTTGCATTAGTTCCCGGGATTTTACGCGAGCTTGATTCCATTTTCGTTTTTACAATTTTTTTTTATTTTTTAGCGCCTCAACAAACGGAACAGTTTTGTAATTAAATTCTATTTCATTTAAAAAATATGGTTGCGATGTGTGAAAGTTTTCTACGGTCTCTTATGAAGGATATAAACTTTATATTATTTTAAATTGTCTAAATAACCTAAGCGAAGTTTTAAAGCATTAGTAGTAATCCGTAGAAGCAAGGTTACTTCTTCGTTTTCTATTCATTTTATTAACGTATACACAAAAACAAAGCAAAAATATACTCACAAAGGTTCAAGTCTATTTTCGAGGAATGAAAGGAAAGAGCCGAGAGTCGAATAAAAAAAAACGTTCGGTCTAACATCTGTTCAACGTCAGTGTGGCAGTAAAAGAACCGCACAGAAAAACTTAACCATACGGAGTGAAGTTACTTGAAAATGAAAGTAACTTTGGATACCGGTAACTACTTTTAAAATATTTTTTACATGTTAAATGTTTCATAGCATCATGTATGTACAAAATTTTATAATCAAAAATATTGTAAAGATTTATGTAGACTTGATTTTTTTTTTTAAAAATAAATGCAACAGTATAGAATAAAACCAGTTTAATTTTGGACAACAGGGGTACTCAATCTTGTATTGAAATCAACATTGTTGCGACATGGATTACGAGATTTTTTTGCCTTAAAAGTAATAATTAGTATTGAAGAGGTGATGAGGTACAACTAATGCATCCACATTTCGCCATATGTTTTCCGTTTCATAATGTGATAGGGGACGGGCCTACCGCCATATTGGGCACAAATTCCATACTCAGGGCTGATATCAATTTGAAAAAAAAAACATAAATAAATTTACTATTTTGCATTATTTTTAAACGCTATTTAGCGTGTTTACAGCAGAACTAGAGTATTTTTTCTGAATGCATCGCTCGGTTTCTTTATTACGAACGATTCTATTCAAATCCGCTGTGGCATTTGTGTGGTTACCATTCATACGCGTCAAACCTGATGCTAACGCTACCGGAGCTGATTTCACAACGACAGTCATAGATTAAACGCTTTTAGAATGAATATTTAAAAAGGTCATACAAAATCAACGTCACGTAATGAGCGCTTCATTGCAATTTCAATATTAGAAAAAATGTTTCTATTTGGAATTTTGTTTGATGACAAATCTACAGTGGCTTAATTTTTTTTTCTTGAATTGACTATTTCACAGCGTAAAATTTAAATTCTATTAAGCCAAGCCAAACTAACTATTCAGAACTGAACAACTGAAAAGATTTCGCCCCAGACGCACAACCCTCCAAACAAGCTAACAAAAATCAAACCTTGTCAATATGCCTATAAAACAAGATTTCCATTGGCGGTTGTATTCCACATTAATTGTACAATCAAGGCCTACACAAATATGAAAACCCGATCTCAATGTATTGTTTGAATTATTATAACTGTTGAATTTTGTTCAACAATGGTCTACGACAATAACCGTGCCTCAGTTGTATTACGTACACATCACTGAGGTGTCGGGTTCGATTCTCGTGTCGGGCGAAGTGATATTTGGGTTTATTCAACTCAATATCAGCCTGGAGTTTGTAAGTTGTACCCGATATGGCGACGGCCTTGCCACGTATCACATCACGGAAAGTAAAAACTTACAGTGAAATGTGGGTGCATTATTTGCACCTCTGTCTACCTCTTGAGGGGAAACAGGCTTGAGGTATGTTTTTGATGGTCTACAACTGCGAATGGAAAATTCCTTTTTCGATGCTAAAACTAATTTACGTAACATGTATCGCGTGCGGCATTACGTGGGATGGATAATGAAGCTATTTGATCGAGTAAAAATAAATTCAATGCTAAATTTTGTCGGTCGATACACTGTTTACATTAATGGTGGTAGAACGCTTTTTGATGTTACTTTGGTAGCAATGGTTATTGGTTGATATTTCAACAAAACTGAGTTTTCTTTTCATATGATTGGATTGCTTGAGACTTGGATATAATGATCAAATAGTGTACTGTGTGCGGTAATCGTAGGTTAAATTCCATTTCATTTTTCCTCTTTTTCAATTGACAGAAGATTCTTTTACTCATAAAATAAGTATAAATGGCCTTACAATATTGTTAACGTAGATGAACATAATTTATTTTTCAATTATTTAATATTTTTTCAGTTAATTACCTTATTTATATTATTATATTCTAGCATAACATTTTTTCATGAAGAAATAAGTGTTATTACATTAAACCTTTTTCCGTGAATCCATTTTCCACACGAGCAGTAACGAAAATAAATAAAAATATTAACATTTTCTCAAATCCACATTAGGAAACAAAATATATTTGCTCATTCAAGTGGCGTCGTCCTTTTTCCGCCATCTACAAAGAATCAATAACAAAAAAAAAACTTATCTATCTGTCCATTGTCTTTCGGAGCCCTTCAAAAGTCCTCGCGTGACCTTACGCCGAATCTTTGTGCCCTCAGCTGTTCGACAAACTAATGTTTTAGCAATTTATAACTCTGATATATTTTAGTAGCAAGAATTATAGCTTTATTGATTACTATGGTAGAATTAGATATTAGGTAAGATAACGCCAAGTCTAAAATAAAGGGTTTTCTAATATGACAGATGTATTGTAAGTGTACTGAGTGAACATGCGACCTGAGACGGATGAAGTTACAATCGTGTGAATGTAATAAACAGCCCTTGTTTATATTTCGCGGATATTTCAAGCTAGTGTCATGTTTTTTGGCATGCGTAATAAACAATGTTTATTACAAAAATGGTTATTTAGGTACCAGTTAACCGGGTCCTAAGTTCCTTAAATGTAGCATTTCATGCCTCGACTTTACAAAGCTAATTGTGTTATGAAGTTTTACTCGCGTTAGCGTATAAGGTAAAAAAGCAAAAAATGAATGTTGAAAATAAAAATTTGCTATGTAAAATTAGACTTTAACTTGATATACTTACGTTTCGATATCGTTGGCGCGATATCTAATTCATTGTCGGCCAGTGTGCCCCGTCCTTCCGCGAAGCCGCACCGTAATATTCTGTAACAAAGAAAAATGAAACATGTAAAAATTATTGCAAGAAATAAAAATTAATAACGCTTTTAAAATGTTTCAATATGAACTTCAAAAACTGCAAATTTTCTAAATGAAAAAAATATATTAATTAAGAGCAAAAATGTGTTTTAGTTTGATATATTATATGTTGTAACTATAATATATATTTTATATGTTGGGGTAAGTTGTAATGATAGTCTATAAGTAGTATGTAAAGCCTTCGAATAAATAATGCATATAAATGGAAATAATTTTTAGAAAAAAAGTGGTATTAGGATACAAGTGATTATCAAATAAACATTTCCATAGTTCAGTAATTTCATAGAAATAAATAATTATATGTGTGAAAGCTAACAAAGTTACAATTTGACATTTTAAAGCTGCGCCGTAAATACAAATAAAGGATACAGATTGATTGGAAAGTTTCCAAAACTTTTTACTTACGTAGAAACTTTATAGAAAGTAAATGTTCTGTTCAATAATGTTGATTGACAAAATAAGTTAGTCTAAACAAAACTATAAAAGTATGATGTATCCTTGTAACTCACCACACCCGAAATTAATCGATAGTAGATATTGTACGTAAGACTTTTATATCAGTATAAAATAATTTGGTGAAAATTATGAATTTGGTGAATTATTCCGTGTTAATTTTATATAAAAGTATTAGAATTTTTTAACGTAAAAGCCTGAATTATAATAATAATAATATTTTACAATCCTTTCACCATTAGTATACTATTTTAACTAAAACAAGCAAGTTATATATTAACTTATTTATTAGATTCGCGTGTATCTATTGTAAAGGATCATTCAAAATAATTTTCTTTAACTTATAGAATTCCGATTGACTTGAAAATTGCACGCGCAGAATACATTTTTATAACTTAATCATTTAATCGTATCCTTCCCAATAATCCAATGCGTATCTTTACCAGAAATGATATTTTAATATAAGGCGTTTTATATTTAAATTTGTTCAGATAATACCGGATATGAAAATCTAGTATGTTATAAAATTAAATTAACGAATTATGGGAGTTATGGCAACATGAAATTTAATTACAAGGGTTAATGGGGAAGGGCATCAACCTATGTTTATATAGAGAGTAAGTAGAGGCTATAGACTAGAGAACTGTGATTGTAAGACTTGAAAATCCTTTTCAAATCTTAATCCTACCCATGCGAAGAAAAGAATTGCATATGTAATGTATCTGTAATGTACATGTAACTCTTTTCTTCGCATGGGTCGGACTGAGACCAATATTTGTAAGATAACAGAAGCCTTCGGTTCTCTTCTTCTTCTAATGAAGAAAGGATAGTAAGGGGAAGAAATTACGACAGAGAGAATGAAAAGAAAAACTAAATAACTTTTTTTTTCAAAGAGATAAATCACACTTGACACATTATTCCTTCTAATATGTTACGGTATTTTTTTGTTAATACTGTAATTTAGAATTAATGTTCAATAAAACCTCACGATTTCAATTAAATAAAAGAAATCAACATCGTTTTGGACATCGAAAGAGGGATAATACGTTGGGATCTACTTCCTACACAAAAGTCCTTTGAAAACATTCCTCGTGCCTCCTAGAAACCCAAAAGGGCGTTTATCCATTCAGCCCTTACAAGCATAGACATGAAAAACGCAGACGGTTTTTTTTAATGTTTTTTTTTTCTCCCGCCAATTTTCGTAGATTCCTAAGCGAACACGTTCCGGGCCTATTGCTACCTGTCTGCCGCCGTCTATACGTCATTATTTTTTTTACTCCGCCCAAGGCTAAGATCCGCAGTATAATGAAGCCAACCGTTGACGAACGTGCCGCCGTATTTTCGGCCAGGATAACGTCTTCTATAAGTTTTTTTTATAATTTTTTAAATAGTTATTTTATAACCAGCCAGAATTAGATTATGGAAGTAAGTGACCGGAAAACTGTATTACACAACGACTTGAATCCTTTATCAAATTTACAAAGTTTCCACGCTTTAATTTAATGGTGATTATAAAGTCAAGAGTTACGGCATGCCTGGTAAATGTGAAAAGTCGAAATTATTTGGTATAGACACTATGCATAAAAGGATAATTTACGAAAGTAAATAAATATGACATAAAATAACGTAAGATTATAAAAATAATTTATGAAATACACAGTTGGATATAGAATTTATTTTTAAATGTTAGTAAGATACAAATATCTTTTATACAGTTTTTTCGCTATTTTTTCTATTATTATAACTATTCTATTTATTATAAACTAATTAATTTTTAAGTTAATCTTTTTTGTTTAATTTTTTATGATATAGAAAAATTTTCTCGAAGACACAAAAAAAAACGATTAATTTAATAACCACAAAGTAGTTCGTAGCTTACTGTTTGTAAGAAAGCAAGACGACAATAGGTAAGTCGATTATTTCATTAACGATTAAATGGAATGTAAAGTGACCGGAGGAATGGGGTAAGATAAACAAGTTGTGCGAACACGAATATGTAATGTTGGGATGTTTGACAAGGGTCCACTTTTATTTGCACTACCCACCTCACAATGACTACATTACATTGAAGCAACAACCGACATGACCGAACTAAATCAAACAAAACCCGATTTGCACACATACGACTTTATAACATTACTAAATGTTATAAATAAAACAAAATTATATGAGTGCACTAGTTGCACCTCTGCTATTTATAATCTTTTGTCTTATCAAATACGTTTTTTAATGTTTATTTTATTTACATTATCCACAGATTATAATAGAATTCGGTGATCAGATTAACAAAAGAGCATAGCTGTGTACGAGGTCAAAGTTTCTCTATCGAGTCTCGGACAAATAAAACTAAACAAACAGGGCCGGAGCCCTACATCTACCATCGACATAAACTGTAACTAACTTAAACTACCAGGAGCTAATGAATTAAGATGGCTAGGGGAAATTGTAGGGGTAACCTCCTTAGCTCATATGTTCGCCTAGTAGATTGCCCCCGGCTGAACAGTGTATAGTTTGCGGTTTTGATTTGTGTATCTGCAGCGCTCGATCCCGGGTTCGATTCCCGGGTCGGGAAAAATGATATTGGGTTTTTCAACTTGATATCAGCCCGGAGTTTGGAATTTGTACCCGATATGGCGATAGGCTCGCCCCCTATCACATTATGGGACGGAAAAATATATGACGAAATGTGGGTGCACTAGTTGTACCTCTGCCTACCCCTTCGGGGAATACAGGCGTGAGATATGTCGTTTTTTTATTTTTAATTATTTATTACACATGTATCTACATGATTACTTGGTAAAAAGATATTTCCTTTTTCTATTCATCCCCTCTCCCACCTAATCCTCTTTATATTCAAAGATATAGAATCTCAATCATCAGATAAAAGCATAATTCTACTTCAAGCTTGTCTTCTGTCAGGTCATGGTATTTTACCAGTCAGGCCAGTTCCAACAGTTCGTACAACAGTTGTAGACAATAAAGATAAAAAACTTGTAATACTGATTGTTGATCGTTTTAAAAGACGAAGGAAAAAAAATTACAAACAAATGGAGAGGGGCGTTCTTTCAATACGTGTACTATTGACTCCGTCTCTCGAATTGCTTACGGCTTTTTAACTTTGCCGTAAACTTTGGGGAAAGAATTAATGGATGTCGAGGGAACGTACCTCGTTTCAATGTAATTAAATTATCAACGTACCGACATATACACCTATTTTTCTTAACTGTAATATCATTAGCTTTTACCGACCCTGTATTCTGTGTCATTAAATATACATTGAGATGTACAAAGCCCAACCTTCTGAGAGCCACCACACACATTTGACAGTTCTATATTCTCTAATAAGTTTATTTGTTTAAGAAATCTTAATCCTATATTTTATAAGCTAGGTTTAAAGGTCACATTTCTAAGTAAATCACAACTATGGTCATATATTTTTAAGGTATGATGCAAATTTAAGTGTTTAAAGGACTAAAGTGTTCTTATATGTTTTTCTGTTTGTCTATTGTTACAAAAAAAATACATAAAACAAATAGGAAAAAAGGTGGTTAAGTAAAAGAGGCAGATACAAATATGGGATTGGTATTTCAAATAAGGAATTTAGATAGCTGGTTTATTACTAATTGAAATACAATCCTATTAAAAGTAGATAAATAATTAAATGTTCATTAAAATTGCATAACTTACTATAATATTATGCCTTAAAGGCCTTCAAGTAAACTATATCTATAATATATACGTTTCCTCAAATTTATGGTACTTTTCCAACTTTAAGTTTCATACCCACAAGAGTTCCAAGTTCAATACTTAGCGTTACGTCGCCGGGTAAACCTTTATTAATACCGGTAACACCTGTTACAACTTGGTAGAGATTAATTTGACAATTGACTTATATGATAGGGGAACATATTAAGGAATTATTTAAAGCCAACCTATGATATAATATCGATATGTTTTTAGTAACATTAGCCATAAAATTGTAATGTTTACGTTAAATTTATGAATTTTACGTAAATCATTTATAATTTTTATTCACGCCTGTACTCCTCAAAGTGATAAGCAGATCTGTCCCATGATGTGATAGGGGGCGAATCTAACGGCATATCTGGCATTTCCAAACCACAGGTTAATGTCGATTTAAAAACTCAATTTCACTTTACCCGATACCTTTATACTCGAGACTAATAATCATTATTATTTAAATGTAAAATAATAAATGACATATTCATTTATAATTTGACGTGTTTATCGATGCGTACTACGTGATATCACGTGAAAAGTTCGCCCTATTAACTCGTTTACATTAACCCTTTGTCCAACTTTTCCTTTCACCGCGATCTCTTTAATATGTTTGTGCTGAGTTAACTTGCTTAGCGACGTTCAGTATGTTAAGATCAGTCGTCTATGAATATAATTGGTGCTCCACAAAGTTGTCTGCTCCTCGGAGGAAACTTTTCGCTTTGATGCTCTTCCCGCGGGATGAGAGAGGCAATTATTTAAGGATTTAAGATTTTGAGGTTATATTTTATTGCTTGCATATTTTTCATGACGCTAATTTGTTGGGTTTGTGAACACGCTTATGCCTTTTGGAAATAAATTATACGTACATATACCAAAACATAACAGTAATATTGACATATTAAGTGACCTTTTTAATGGCATTTTACAATAGACGGACATAATTTCAGCTATAACATTATGAAACATTGAACTAGAGTGAATTAAAAATCTCATACAATTGGTTCTTTCTGTGGGCACGGGAATTCAAAGTAACAATTTAATTGCTTAATACTATGAAAGGGACCACACGCGAACGATCGTTAAACATTTTTCATAGACACCAACAGATGGCGCGATGTGACCGATAAGTGGTCACAGATAATAATTCTAAAGATAATTTTGTTATATAGCCCATAATATAGAAATATTTACATTAAATAAGAACACTTTGTGATATTGTGTTACTATTTTTAATATGTCAGTTTTAATATTAATTAAATTTGGCGAATTTCCAATTACAGAGACCTTCGTCGCACTATAGACCTTTGAAGGGCAGATGAAAGTGTAAACAGATTTAATCATATAGAACTAACTAGATTAATTACGAAATATGTTTGTATTACGTTTACTCTATTTTTTTAATTAATATTTTAATGCGTAACAACGATTTCGTAAAAAGGAACAGAAGTGTGTAACAGGAAGTCGGGAAAATACTGTTTGATTTGACCAATGAACGCCCGATGCCACCCTAGAGTGTCATACAGTCACAGAGTGCTGTCAGTAAGGTGGGTTTATTGTTTTTTTTTCTGAAACTTAAATCTTGCTTTATCAACTTAATTCTAACATACTTCAGAAATAAACCCCGCTTTCGTAAAATTGTAATTAAGAAATTATACCAAATTTAAATACATCGTGTCGACTAAGCGTCATTTGGTGGCGGTTTTTAAACAATGCCCATTTAGACATGGCCCGTGAGTAGTACCAGCTTTAATGTTTCCACATTCACTTTATAAAGAGCTAAGGGAGCGGCGGAGGGTCTAGTAAGACTGGTTGTTCGGAATTCAAACGACCGAGAAGCATGCGCTAGCAGGGAATGTCGCGCGACTTTACGTATATTACGTTCCAAGTAAAAAATTTCCAAAGTTAAAGGGGTGTTTGATTAACACATGAATCACAATCGTTAGGGGAGTAATTTTGGGGCAAAATGTACCATTAATTTAATTAATTCCAAAAAGGAGTGTAACAGATCCGCCATGTTTAGAAATTCTTAAATTACAATGTTGTTTTACATTAATTCTTATTTCTATAAAGTCAAGTTTTATATGTTTTTTGTTTGCTCATTAACCTTTTTTGTTATTACGCTCCTTCATCAATAGCGGAAATCAAATTCGATTATCAAACTTGAAATAACATGATGCTTTAAGTTATCCTATTATTTTTCAATGACGTTATCAATAATTGGGTCGACAGATATTATAGATTCCATTAAGGTAACATGGCAAATCTTTCACATTTTTACATGCGAAATCACTACAAGTGAAATTAAACTAAGAAAATGAAAAAGAAATTTATCACAACATAGCTTTCAAGGTCTAGTCACAAAACCTAGAGTTTAACGTTTTATCGTCAGACATTTTAGTTTGCGTTACGGAATGGTTTCAAGGCGATCGACTGATTCACGATAGTGACGCGGTATTGAAGAAAGACGACCTTCGGCGGGTTGTAACAGTGATAACGTCCAAGGAAACAAGGGCGAAGTAAAAACGTTTACTACTAACCGACTTTTAAAATAAGGGGGAATTTAAATGATTCTATACACACTCACCTACCTATGATCCCCGAAGAGGTAGGCAGGCATCAATCAGTGCATACACTTTTCTACCCATGATCAATGATTTTAGAATATGGAAAATTTAATGTTAGAAGTTTGGTGATGACGTTAGAGACACTTAATTATTTGGATAATTAATTTATTACTAACTTACTTTTACAACTTAGTATATTGTTCAATATCACGGCTTCCCTAGATTATTCCCGGAGATCAACAACATTAACGGGTTGCTGAGTTCTTTTCCTAACCTTTTCTTAATGATACTGACGACAGTTTGTAATTTTTATAATCGTAAATTAAGTCATTAAATTTAGCAGATTGTTATAGCTTGTCTCGAGAGAACTAAACTACGATTGTGTTTGAGCCTATAATTTGATTTTATAAAGTATTTAACTGCATATGGGCGCGTGATTTTATCGTAAATAGGAAATTGAAACCGGAATGTGAATCGTTATGCGGGATAGTTTTACGGTACAGTTGCCAAGTAAAAGTGCAATATCCTTTCCTCACTAAACCCGCTGTCCTCTTGAAACGTACATACGGGCACGAAAGTGCTTATGAAACCTTAACGAGCTGTGCACATGTGACGCGATAGGGGCGCCCTCTGCCTCGAACAATACCTTCATTATGCAATGTCATCAAACAACAAATTTGAACCCTATCAATAAAGTGGCAAGTCGGAGACTCGCTTAAAGCCTAACGAACAAAGAGAAGGTTCAACAAAGAAAATCAACAGATGGCTCTGCGATAAAGACGGGGACATCTCGAATGAAGGGTATTCATTATGAAAATAAAGGGTCAAGTGTATATATTAGATGTGATAATTTCTGTGAGGCTTTGAAACAACACATCGGGCTTTGTTGGAGGATTCGGGTTGTGTTGGACCAACAAGATTACGTAATGGATTTTGTGCGCCCGTTACTGTGCCCTGCGGCGTTTTATAGACAAGAAATATATACAAAAGGAAAACTCGCATTATTTGCAGTATAACAGAAATTCTTTTACGTATTAATATTTGAGTTCAAATATTGGATTTAGACCATATTATTTTGTTTATAAATAAATTTTTTAATAAAGACCATGTTTCTTCACCAAGAGCACGTTACCTATATAATTGTACTTTATATAATTCTAATATAATTTGAAAGTCATACATGGACAAAATAAAGAATAAACGACGAAAGATACGTGAATTTAACATGGGTTGTGGTTAGACGACTTAGATTCAAATTCAACGTATCATACAACTCTAGTTTTCTTATTGTATTATTAAGTAAAAACAATTACAGCAAAGCTTTATACGTAAATAGTAATGGTAGTTGACTGCAGGAGGGAATATTTGATCGTTTAATCCTCCTGACAGCTCAAGTGGGCAATTTGAAACGCTTGCGTCCAGCCGTAGACAGAATACGTTAGCAACGCTGCAAATTAATCAATTTACTTGATAGCCGGCGTGGATAGTGAATTCAATCTTAAAGAGAATTCCTTTACACTGAATGCATTTGGAGTGCGATACACATATGCAGAATTCCATTATGTACCCTCTAAGTTAGAATTGTACACATTTGAATTTCGTGAAGTCAAATAGTTAAAAGATCAATTTTAATGTGCCTCGAAATGAAACGTCAATAATTGTGAGTGAGTTGTTTAACTGTATGCACCTATAATTTAGAATGTGCCTCGTCAAATTACAAAGTCGAATCTTACAATCTGCCGGTGACATACATTAGACGACCCGTTAAAGATCCATTTTGCTTCTTGTTATGGAAGCTCTGTTCCTAAATGGCTCATGTGTTAATCACGGTTTGGTAATACCACCACCCGTTCATGACAATTTTAACACACTATCGATTTTCATTTGTCTTTCTCAGTTCTTTTGTCATAAAGATTGTCCCTCAGATGTTAGCATAAGAATGTTGATGAAAAGTAACTTCGTAAAAAGGTACTTTATTTTCAGTTGTACATAGTATGAAATAAGATAATTTACAAGTCTTTTTGTAGAAGTGTTAAAATATTTTTATAAGTGCTCTATAAGATAACATACTTTTTTTTTATTTTAATTACACTGTAACACATCCAAAGCGACATGAAACTTTGTAATTAAAATTCGATTTGCGCCTAATAGTCGCTAAGGTGATGTTTTTCACGGAGCTTTATTTAACGGTTTTGTACATTATAGCAAACTGGTATTTACTGGTTATGATGTGTAATTATTTAGACAATGATAAATTTCATATTAATTTGATTATAATCAGGCGATATTAAATATAAAAAACGGGAATTCTGACTTTAAAATTATTGAACAAAACATTTGTATTTTTTGGCTCTTGTGAGGAAAGATATTTCGAAATGCGAGTCGAGCCGTAGGATAAAAATTACGTAAAAAATCTAGAAAGTTAGTTATTAGTTAACATCTCTTAAGGTAATCTAAGTGATATTTCTTCACAAGTAATCACAAAGCTCTACTTAAAGTGTGACCTAAGCTATTAAGTATATTACCTGAGAGGTTTCGCGTGTTCAGCGCACGCCTGAGATACAATGGGGTCCATTATTGCATTAGTAACGTGCTGATATCTAATCAGCCGTGAGGTATTAGTGTTCAACAGTGTGAAATGTATTTAATGTACCAACTTTAGCAGATAAATTCTTTGATTACACATAATGTAATCTCTAATGAGAATAAATGAACGGAGAATTATAGGATTTATGTTGAATGTTACTGGAATATTTCACGATTTGAGGGTAGATCTACATAGAAGGTGGGAAAGTTCGAGAACGATGCATTTTTGTTTCAGTTGACAAATGAAGCTTTGAATTCATTTTACTATTATATTATCACTTATATAGGTAGCTTCTAGTAAAGACTATTTTTACCAAACAAATACATTCAAATATTACTGTACCCGCATCTTCAAAGTCCCTTCCCTCATACCGAATACCTTAAGCTTAACAGCCGCCTCCGCCATAACCCAATTTTTACGATCGCCATGTTTATTTTGTGCCCCGACCAATGTGCACTGTTTATGACCTTGTGTGAAAAAAGAGCCCCAAGAGCAGATGTAGGCGTTAGTAACAAAATAACGGCGAAATAAAAAAGAACAGGTTTTACGTTGAAGCCCCACATTAATAATTCATCCCTAATCCCCTAAGTTGGCGGTGGTGCCCGAAATGTTCTTTAAGAGACAATCGCCCGCCTATACACTCACTGCAAACCTAACGATCGAATAGGGGGACCATTATTATCCGCGTGCAGAACAACTCACATCTGGCTTATCTTTATGCTTTGAATTTAAATTTTCAATTTTACACTCGACTCATAAAGTAATAAATAGAAAAAAAAACCTAAAATTTAATATTTTGATAACTTTGTCCCGGATTCATTTAATAAAATGTGGACACATCATAAAAATGAAATTCCAACCCATAACCGGGATGTCCGAATCTTTTGGGGCCCAGGAAAACATCGTCTATAATGAGTCCAGAAAGGATGGACGTGTAATATTTGGTGAATTTTAGGCAAGAAGAGATATGGGGCAGTTACAGGGGTCAATGGCGTAATACACGCGTACATCACAAAACGTGACGAAGTGGCTTAGTCAACGGATGTAACCGAATTTCCAAAAGGTTCTATTGCTAGCGATTGGAATTGGATACCCGATGTGTGAAATGTCAAACGTGAAATTCTTTCGGTTTTTGTCGTTTCATTTTTGCAGTAAAAGTGTATATATTGTGCAATATATTTTAGGTACGATATTGTGAAATACGTTGTACAATATCTCTTTTTGTTTAAAAAACGCTTATTATTTTGGAGTTGTGTTTATCTAGCGACTTAGTAAAACTGATCGGCTCATTATTCTTTTTGGTACCATATCACAAATTTTTGATGGAAACTGTGTAATTGAAAATAAATATAAAAAATATGTAATATCTTTAGAAGAATGTCTCTGGTGCGTTGAAATGGAACAAATTTTACGTAAAATAAGGACAGAGCTTCATTACCACGGCTCGGGGCTAAAATAAACAAGGGCGATGGAATTTTTTTACATCGAAATTTGACTTGGACCATCTGTTTCCGCGCCGGTCGCGACCGTCCAAATATTTGAGCGTCTCGAAAAGCCTCGAATTAGGATGTACCTTAATTTATAAAAAGCACCATTTCTTATATTTTAAGAATTTTCGATAAACGTCCACCTCGTTAGCGAAGAAATAGAGCTTGGTTTTTTTGAGTGTTTAAGATTCCAGATTGGATCAATTACTTGTGTTCTTATTTTACCAAAATGTTTAAAAATTAGACAACGATAGAAATATATGTCTTGTACTCATTTGACAATCGATGTTAAACTGAAAGTTATATAAATTTCAGTGGTTATTGAATCAAATTGAGTGGATAAGAAAAACTTTTTTCACTGTCATCGCCCTATGTCGACACTAGTCGAACTACTAGAGTTCTATCGTCCCCTTATTTAAAAAAAA
>JAABKM020000015.1:3102554-3114135 GCA_016277805.2 Papilio aristodemus | reverse complement strand
ATAAATGTACACATAAATGGATATCTTAAGGATCTTTATTTCAAATGACTTTGCTTTGTAAGTTAGAGGTCGCAACTAATGACTTAATCATCTAAAGTTTAGTTCTAAAAGCTTGGACTAATTATGTGTTCCGGTGTGTAATCTGGCATGTTGTGTTCTCAGAATATATTTAATATGATGGCTTGTTAGAGGAAAACTTCTAATTAAAAAAAAACCTATACACGCATCTATACTCCGTAGGTGTAAGCAGAGGTACAACTAGTGCACTAGTTGCCCTTATACCGCCATTCGCTCTTCCACAACCCTCTACTCCTTCGGGTAATACAGGCGAGAGGTATGATTTTACAAATATTTTTATAGGTAAGTAAGTCATAACATAGACATAACATCTGTATTCCCCGAAGGGGTAGGTAGAGGTGCAACTAGTGCACTCACATTTCGCCTTGTGTTTTTCCATCCCATAATGTGATAGGGTGCGAGCCTTTCGCCATATCGGGCACAAATTG
The DNA here is from genome assembly GCA_016277805.2 of Papilio aristodemus. Lineage (NCBI taxonomy): Eukaryota > Metazoa > Arthropoda > Insecta > Lepidoptera > Papilionidae > Papilio > Papilio aristodemus. The sequence goes on along the minus strand of JAABKM020000015.1, from coordinate 3,113,629 downwards.
CAAACTCCGGGCTGATATCAAGTTAAAAAAAAACCAATATCATTTTTCCCGACATAATGCGCGTAATGGTTAAACAATAAGTTGAACATTAAATAGTAATAACAGTGAATAGTTGTGTTAATAGTGTTATTATCTCGTTTACAATGTCGCCTTCTCGTGTATCGCACCGGAGGTGCGCGGTACGCGATAAACACTTGGGATCCTATCTCTTATCGTCCGGGTCAAATGAGGCCAACATGTGACCATTTGAACCTAATACTGGATTTTCATATAAAACTGCCTCGGTTGCGCATTTGTATACGTCTGCAACTCTGAGGTTCGAGTTCGGATTTTGCTTTCAACTCTTCCTGTTTACAGAGTCTTTGATTCCATTTCGATAAAAAACAAATGACATTTTATTTATAACTTAAAGCTGTATTCCCCGGAAGGGGTACGCAGAGATGCAACTGGTGCACTCATATTTAATTTGTTTTTAACACTCAGCAACTTTGATATAATTCGTTATCAATAAGACAAAACATAAACAAAAGTATATCCATGTTTTGATAACAATAATTGTGATCACCGTATTGTTTATAAACAAGAATCTCGTGATATCACCGGGTCAGAGTGTACGTACATCTTAAACAGTTTTATTTGATCAATGTTTGATAACATTGTGTCGTATTGTTTGTATGTATATGCTATGGGAAAACGTTTGCACATTGTATTTCTTTGCTGACGGACAATAACGATACGTTGATATGTAATCTTGTAAATACATATCAGATAATCGCTTTACAATAGAAACACAAGGAGTTTTAATATAGTAAAATTTAAATCTTTGTTGACTGACAAAAATGCCACCAAAGTTTTAAAGAGTAGACTACTTAAATATAGCCCCGGTGGCTCAGTTGTATCATGTATTACGTATACGGTACGGCTATAACGCTGCGGGATCAAATCTCGATCGAATCTCGGAAAAAGTGATATTTAAGTTTTTCCTATTCAATATCAGCCCGGAGTTTGGAATTGGTACCCGATATGATGATAGGCTCGCCACCTATCACATCGTGGGACCAAAAAATATACGGCGAAATGTGGGTGCACTAATTGTCGAGAGGTATGAGGTATGTTTTTTTTAGATATTATTGAAATAAAAGAATAGAATGGAAGTAAACATGTAACATTTGATGTTGCAAAATTATCAAAACGAAGTGATTTTGTAAAAAAATTTCGTAATGATCTATTACTGCGTTTCCTTAGTATTTAGCTCATAGCTTGTTATATAGAAAGGAAGTATTCATTAACCCTAGATAACCCCGCAATGTACATCGTAACAATTTGAATGACAGCTGCGTGCGAAATGACGGAGTATCTGTCAGTGAGTAATGGTTCATAGTTGCAAATTGTAATGTCATAGGTCAATTTACAATATTGTTAATGCTAACTGCATTGGTGGCCCAATTGTATTACGGTACGGTTGCATTGAGTCTTGGGTTCGACTCCCGTCAATTCTTTATTCTTTCGTAGAAGAATTTTGTTTTTTTTTTCTATTATTTTAAACAGTTTATACATGATACTATACGAAGGAAGAATCAAACCCACGACGCTTCAGTATTCGTTGCATGTATTTTATGTCTCAGTAGGTATAGCAAATTAATGTATGGACGTCGCTTTCCATCGCTCTTCTAAACAACGTATCATAAAACTAAAAAAAAATCATTTCAGCCAAACTACATTTATATTTAATTAAATATTGTATAATTTATTAAATGTGAGGAAACGTTGGACATTTCTGCAAGATGTCCACTTTTCTTCGAATCCATTTTAATGTTTCAATTTTGTATAACGCTGATGGAAACTTAGTCCCTTTACAATTAAGAGAAATATTAATTTTAAGTTATAATTTAAGTTGCTTCCTCGGAACGGACTATTCAATGAAATGAGACGACATCCAAGTATTCAATGTCTTTGTGAATACTTTAAAAGGAATCGTATTTCAATATAGTCTGTGATAAAATATTTATTTGTGAATAATTTTATATTAGATGGACTTTACAATTTTTTTATGGAGTTAAGTATTTGATTTGCAAAAGTTAGTGACGATCAGATGACTGACATACTAAAGAAAGGCGATGTAAGAAGTACCCGTAACCTACGAGCATGTGCATCGATATATGGATGTAGAAAAAGCGAGAGGTGTGCCAGCATCGTACCAAATGGATCCATAATCACTGTCTATCCCTCAAGGTTACGAGCGTGAGCACGTATTTATCTATTATTTGATTTGATAATCGTTAAATGTTTACCCCAATTGGCTTAAAAGATTAATGAAACCAACGGACATGTGAATTGTTTTTATTTAACACCATTGTCGTTTATACCTTATTAGTTAAGTTAATAAAAACTAAGTTATTCTGGATTTTTATATGCCACGGTCGACTTAGTTTTATGACTGACTTATGTTTTGGCAAACGTGACGCTAAATTAAGTCATGACCAACATTTGGCGTTAAGATATCGGAGTCCTTTTTCGAGACAAAGGAAAGTAAGACGTGGTACACACTAGCTGAATGGTCGATAAAGTTTTATGATTCGGATGAATAAAATTTTATTATTATATACATAGCTTTTTGTATTTCCTGACGCTGAAATAATCGAAAAAGTACATACAAAAGTTATTTTTTTTACAAGGTCAGTTAAGTCACTCAAATATTGTAGGATTTTATTCAAGCTAAAAAGCATAATATGCTAGTCTACCATACAAGAAGAACACGAAAATTAGACTAAAAAGTCGAGATAGGTATAGTTGTCCCTTTGAATATTTATAACACTACCTGATAAATATTTGCTCAATATCTGTAAACATTTGCTTAATAGAATTCCACTATTGTCAGCGTTCTATTAAAAAATAAAATAATTTGTAAAAAATTAAAATCATTCTGTATATACCCTGCCTTAACTTACGGTCAAAGCAAGGGCACTAGGGTGACCGCGAGTGCGTTACACTTCTGTTTTTTTTTAATATTATTTGCCCGCTCTAAGTAGCTCAAAGCTGAACATTTCGCTTAAAGTAACTTATATTTTATCGAGGCTTAGAACTTAATGTATCAAGTGAAAACAATATAAATGCATTTCGTAAATTGAAACAGAATGATATAAGCAAGCTAAGCTTAACCAAATCCGATTCTTTTGAAACTTTATCTAAACGGCATCTAAAAATTGAAATAATTTAGCATTCTAAATTAAAAAATATATATATTTAAATTATTTTTTTAATTTTCAATGTCACAACCACTTCTCGATCTCAACCAAGAACTCCTTTTAAATAGTGTTCTTTAAGTTTTCGGATCAGTCCCGTGTCACGTCCAGTAAATTCTCGCAACCTTGACCAAATCGTCGACCTTTTACCCCATCTCTCACTAACTATACGAGCAATGTTACCTTTTTTGCACGTATGTTTTTTTTAAACGTAGTTGCCAATGTAAACAGTTATGACACATTTGCCAAGAAAAAAATATTCTAACTGTTCGGCTTTCATGTTTTTAATTATTTTGCTTTGCTATTGAATACTATAACTCTGTCTGAGCACACGTCCGCCATTCTGACGTAATGACTAACAAGCAGATGGAGATAACGAACTGGAGCTTCCGTTTGTTTGACCTAAACAAACGTATGCAGGTTTTAGATTAGCGCACATTGTTGCTATTATTGTATTGATTTTATGCTATTATTTTATAAAACGTAACTTAAGAAATATAAATTAAATATATCCAAACAGTCACGACTATTCTTGCTACTAGTTCGGCGGAGTTGCATTCAATTCCTGACGTTCCTTAGGAGTTTCTGTATGAATGATCGTAATTTAAAAATATTTTAAAATAAAAAGGTGCTCGCCAGCAACTTAAATAGCGAGACACCGCAGTGCCCTCGCGACCATGAGTGCTGTAGTGTTCGATGCTTCAGAATTTAACCTAAGATTATTAAAATATATATTTAACTTATGTTGTTACATCGCTCTTTAATTACATAACATTTAAAAATTTACATCATTCAAATGTTTATTTTTACCACTCGATACCCGTAGTCCTAGATTAGCGATTATTCGACGCGATACTACGCGACAAAATGCAACCGAAAAAGCGTGTAAGATTATAGCAACAATACTGACTAGAACTACAACGATTGCTAGATATTTTAGCGTACACATTTGTCACTCAACTAGGGCAACAGTTTATTATGACTCTACAAACTTAAGTCTATGTACTATACACGTGGTTTTTAGTTTTAGCAACTAGAAAGTCATGAGAACCTTGATATAATACCGTTTTGTAACAATAGATGTCTCTTAGGGGTTAATTAGTATTATACAATAGAATTACATTGCTTGTTACCTTAATGTGTACTTAGCCTAATTCCGTTGGGATATAGAGCCTTTGGGAAATGAAACTTCCTTCATACTGTAAAATTGTATATGACCTATTTCTGATGTAAAGCGGTATATCAAAATTAAAAATGTCAAACTTAATTATTAAAAATACTTAATATTAGGATGATAAATGTGTATGCAAACAATTAATCATGTTACTTTAGTACTTGTGTACTCTATTTTCTTGCCTTTTTGTACTTTTGTAGAAAAAAAGAACTCAAATTCATATGCTCGAGCGAGCCGGTTGAAAGAAGACAATAGGATGCAGGAAACGAGTTCGCGGCAACACAAATAAGAGAACTGAAAGTGTTATGCCGGTGAAAAGAAGTTTAAAAGAAAAATGCTTTCGAGTCGAGGGCGAGAGACGAGTGAAAAGTGAATTACTTTTGTTGGCAATACAATTGTTGTTTACCTTTTTTTAACAATACTAAATAATAGACGACGTTTTCCTACTTTAAATTTATTCAGAATTTCAAATTAGTTTAGTTTACAACTTACACCTTAACATTTTTATAAATTAGGTCTTAATTGGCGATGAATTGGCTATAAAAGTAACACGCAGAACGGTACTAAACTGTAGAAGGCTTTGAGGGAGGTCTATATCCTACAGCCAACAGATCAAAAATTTATGTCTTTTTTAATAACTACTGGTTTTTAAGTAAAACTTCTAAAGTATTAATCAATTAAACGTAGAAAAATCGAAGATCTAGAATCATGCCAAATGCAATCTCTGCCAACCCTTTTTGGCTTGATAGTAGCTAATTTATAATACTTTTACCTGGATTAATGAAATCGATATCCAAACAGACGTCAAAGTAAAATAATAAAAATTAATATAGCCTCCTTCATCAATAAAGTAATAAATATAATTTCTTGTAACCAATAATCTCAAAGTTATATTAAAATTCTTCTGGGAAGCAAACAAAAAGGATAAGATACGAGAAAGATATAATCTATAATAACTTTAAGTTAGCTTTTTACTTAGAATTTCGGTTAAGTTCAAACCTTATTAATTTTATTTACCTTTTTGATATTCCTCGAAATTTTCGAATTACATCTTCAAAGAAAATTATTATACCTGAAAAAGAAGCACATATATTTTTATTTTTATTTGTCAAATCCTTCTTTTGTTACAATAATTTATTAAATCACATTTAATACACTAAAATAAAAATAAATGAATGAACAAAACGCACTTTTGTTTACTTTTTTCTTATTCGAATCTACAATTCTTGGTGGTCCAAATCGGATGAACATCAAAAAAATTACCATCATTTGTTTCTTGCTTAAGCTAAGCTGCGTTAATAGTTGAAGTTATATATCTACCTTAATAATTATTAGAACATTTCTCTAATTAAACTTAAACGAATAATTTCCTTCACATTAAATAGTACGTTAACTATGGACGGACATTACTTATTAAAATTTAATTGCTCAACTCTCGCAAAGCGACCCAACGTCTTCTAAATATAAGACGACCTTGTTACGCCAAACGGGTCAACAGGTATGTTTCTAGCACAATTATTTTCGAGCAACTGCACGGAAATTAGTTCATCTTCCGAACATTGTTAAATTTTAGCAGTAGCTAGACTCTTAAACTTAACAGACCTTCTAATACTCAGGCGAGAATATTAGAGCAGCAGTTGTTACAGACATCGGATACTTTATTGATTTACTAAAGAGGCAGAGGACATTGTTAAAGAGGTATCGAAAAGAAGGCCAGTGGTGCAAAAAAGTTTTAGAATTTAATATAAGCAAAGTAACTTTGGTGGGCCACCTGTGAGAGAAATCAATAATATGACAAAGATTACAAAGGGTTGTAGAACCGATCATTCTCACGAAGGATCAACCGGTCGTGTGTTAATCATGATTATCATCTGAGGCACGATAGCTGGTGAGCTTTGACCTGGTCCAGTGAATTTCTCCATGTGATACTATTTTGGGCTTTCTGTTTCCAACCTTTCATGCCGATATTTTTATAGTCGCTTAGTAATAACGCCTAACAATCTCCAATCTATCTGAATCCTCCTTGAAAGTTTAGTACTCCCCAAGTTATCTTAAAGAACAATACAGTATAACTTTAGCTGATATAAGCCTGCTTGGAACTGCAAATGTCTAGCGAGTCAAAGGAAAAATGCCTTCAATAAATCTCTCATATCACTCAGTGACCATGCCTCGCTACTTCTCCTAATTTATTGCTGCAATAAAAGAAAATCGTTGGCTTTCATGTGGACTAATTTTGTAATGATCATGAAGAAGTAAGCCAGTAAACGTTACACAAATTATTGAAATATATACTTAGTTTTAAATTCAGAAATGAAAAATCTTTTTGTAACGTAAAAGTGACGGTTTTTTATCTTATACAAGACTGATACAAAAAATATTGGGATTTTTAATCCATATTTCCGCAAATCTTGTCAAGATTGTTTTCCAACCGTAAAAGGTCACTTTTAACAAATAGCTATCTTGTGTTAACATTATTTGCTGTAGATTACCTTTCAAGTCACGTCTTATTAAGAGAAAAACTAGCTCAAAATGAATACGTTAAAAACATTAAGGACTTTGTTATTATTTTAATGTACGTATTGAATTTTCATTTCCAACCTGAATATTTTATCAAGCAAGTATTTTATTTATTGCAATTGATTTTTCCAAAACGCTTCAGTTTTTAGTTTTGCGTTAGCATCCAATAATTCTATTCCCATGTTCCTCTTTTCAATCTTCACGGTAAATTCGATTTCTATTTTTTCCACTCCGTACTTTTTCCCTTTTTGTTTTCCCTCTTTTTTCGCGTCTCGGTCGTGTAACACGTTTTGCACGGTCCGGTGTTTTGTGATATTTTTTAAATAGAAGTCTTTTTACTGCCTCTTGCTTTGTGTCATGAAATATTAATCATTTCTGCTCCAGACAATTAACCATAAAATTTAACTGTTTTTAAAATTCTGTAGTCGTTGTTTGCAGTATAAATCCATTTTCATTTATATAATAATAAAAAATGTTTTCCTTCGAAATTTCAAGTTTTTTCCAGTCATTAGTAGTTTTAGATTTCCCCCTTAATATTAGGTTGTATATATAGTAACTATTGACGATACAGATCACATCAACGAGTGATAAGTCACATTTATTAATAATTATTTGTACTTGCGTAAATCATTTATGCTGTCTACGGTAAGTATAATCGAATATAATAATATTATATAAAACCAACAAAAAAAAATCTCCATTTAAAACGTTCACTTTATTCTCAAACAAAATACTACTAACTCAGAATAGTTTGTAACAAAGCCAAGAGTTAAAAGAATCGTGATAGACAGAAATCCGAAGTCCGAAACTCACGCAGGAAAATTGAATTTTTCGTGAATTCAGAAAAACATTCGGAATTCAAATTGACGTTTCTGGAATCCAAAAAACAGTTTCCATTTACAAATGGTAACCGTATTGTAACAAGGTGTAAAAAATATTCTCAATAGTATGAAGGAAAAATGCATTCAGCGACGAAACTGAATTGGACCCTTTCAATGCTTGGGTTTTTAACGTCTAGCAAATTGTTTGTAAGAATTGAATCATCTGGGAATAAATCTTTTTCAAAATTTTTCTTTATTGAAATCTTGATAGTTCTAAAATTTCAGTACTTGCTCCTTCTTTTCCTTGGTTTGTTAGGCATCAGAATTATTGTATGTGGTACAAAAAATGAAAGCCATGGTGGGTCGTATGAGATTACGAGCATTTTTTTTTTTTTCAGATTGAATCGCCTATCGTTCTGTAATTTAGATTTCAAATCAAAATGGTTTCGTTTCAAACATTACGTCGGCCTTACAATACGTGAATGCTCTTCGCAATGTACAAACTACTACTTGCACCAAAGCTATTGAACTCGTACAATTAAAAGTTTTGCGGATAGCATTCAGTAAATTGAATTTTATAATTGCCTTCCGGAATAACTTATGTTTTTATGATTGAGGAATGCGTAGACTTTTAGCATAACCTAAAATAATTAAATCGGAAAAATACGACAAAATTTAAATGATAATTCACACATTAATTGCTAAGGCATATAAATTTAAATTTTCAACTTTATATAGTTCCATTCTTACATCGTATAACTTGCAACAACAAAAGACTTTTGTCGAAATAGAATTGGCATCAAATTTTTCTAATGTGTTTAAAGGCACCTTAGTCCTTCATGAAATGTGGGCAGAGTACCTGCAACTCTATACTTCAATATTAAACATCATAGGACATTTTTTTTACAATTGCTCTATTCTTTTGCGCATACAAATGGGCGCAAAAGTTATGACCTTTGCAGACAACGAAAGATTGTACTATTTCACTTTAAACCTCGAAAATGTAATCATAATGTACAAGTCTCCTTTCTTTAATTTATTGCCTCTTCGGGCCTCACCTTATAAATCACACCGTACAGACTTTCAATTTGCCAGATAATGCTTACAGTGTCTGTGAATCACGAGATTTATGTCTTTTAGCTTTGAATTGTAACAATACCCAGCCATACGAAATCTTAAGTCGCATTCAATTCGCTGTGAATTGTTGGCACTGAGGCTTTATCCCTTACAGCATTTAATTGATTTTATTTACGACACAATAACCCATGTTATTATTAATTCATTAAAAACAAATGAACATACGATTTAAAAACTTAAAATGAAGTTAAATTTATTTAAATATTAATAAATATAATTTGTCAGTTACAAATTATTAAAATGATATAAATAATTTTAATTCAAGTGAAGAAATCTTTGAATAATAACTAATTAGGCGTAAAATAAAATGGCTAACTTTTTATTTCGTTAAGACGAATCAAAGGAAAAAAAACTGAAAGAAAAATATAAGAGGCTCTGAGAACGGTCACTGAGTGATTGCGAAGATTTATTGAGGGGATACGGCGTTCTTCGTCAGCCATTTGTGGAGTTAAGGAGTCTCGAGGAACAGCCATTTATTCTGTCATAAGTACTTATTTCAATTATCACAATGTTTTTTGCTAATATTAATGTTAGGCGGAGTTCCAGTAGAAAAGGCCGATCCCAGTTTTGCGAATTAACAGTCATCGCGAATTGAAAATGACGGTTAATAAATGAATCAAGTTTTTAAAAAAAAAACACTGTTAACTATGGCTTACGGTTGAATATAAATACAATAACAACTAACAAATACTTATGCGTAGTTCTGTGCGTAAAAATATATTCGTGTAAGAATGATTATACGATTAATATCTCTTTTAACGCATAATCTTATTTGATAAATAAATAATTACCAAAACACAATCTTTTTCATTAAATATCTTATTTGTTATCGATCAAAGAATCCAAAATGTAACCCAAAAGATGTATAAATCGAAATGGATTTCGCCGCAACGTTATAAAATACCAAAAATCTGAAATTGAAATGTCGAGACAAAATATTGAAGATTTAAAAGGGAATTTGGGTCTAGTTTTGCATGGTACATGCAAAATAAATCCTTAAATTCAATAGAAGTGGTTACAAAAAGTAAAAACATCAGACAGTCAGGTGTCATACACAGGACAAAATGTTTGTATCATATGTAACTGTTGACGTACCTAAATAAATAAATAATAAATAAATAAATAAATATGCATTTGTATCCATTCACTTTTAGCCAATATCACTGGATTTATCAGTTGTATAAGCCCTACTTTTATACATAGATTCCATAATCTAATATACCAAGGCTTAAAAAGTGTAAAATTAGGTTGAAAAGTTACATTTGTTAAGGTAATTTATTACTTTTTTGTTTGTGCACACTATTTTAGCTTCCGTTCTTCTTGGTAAAAATATATCTAATTTAAAACCAAAAGAACATCGTAGCAATTAGCTATCTGAGATCAGTATGTTATCACTTGAGGCATTAAATTTTCCTGGTGACATTTGGTTGTACGCCAAGTTTAAAGCCCAGCTTACAGTTTAGTTATGAGAGGAAATATTGTTCGCCATTGTAACAATGCTAAGTGAATTCGTTTTAATAAGGCTTCGTGTTACAGTGCTTGTGTTTCTACTGAATTTATAGGATGTCTGGACTAGAACAATGCTAGTAAAGATAGAAGCCGTCTGATAATAACATCGTGGCTTTTAGACTTGTGACTTTTTACAAGAATGAATCTGTGTTTGTGACTTTCAAAATGCACAGATATGGTTACATTTGCATTTATAATAACCATTAGTGTTGATTGATAGATATTGGGAAAGGCCTATATCCCACAAGTGAACTTTTACACAACGATAATGATCATTAATAACTTATTTTTAGACTTCATAAAAAATTATATTATATGATACAAATTTTATAAGAACGTTCAATTTATCTAAACTCTGAAAGACTATGGCATTTTACTCTTAAAAATAATGCATATGTCATAAAACTTTTAAGTTTATTTTAGATTGAACGTGAAGTTTTTAATTAGAACGATGTATAAAAGTATTCCATCAAAACTTGTTCAGAGCGTCGCGTCTGGTCCGTAGTGAATTTAGTTTTAATCCCGGAACAAAGACGGGGCGCACAACGACCGTGTTGTTGGCAGACAGGGCTCTGTTCTACAGGGGAGAAAACTTTGTATTTACGTTGTACATATCTAATAATTTCCTATATTTAATGGCCTCCCAGTGGTTATAATATTTGTTAAGGTTGTCTC
>JAABKM020000015.1:2939706-2950722 GCA_016277805.2 Papilio aristodemus | reverse complement strand
ACGGAAAAACATATGGCGAAATGTGGGTGCACTAGTTGCACCTCTGCCTACCCCTTCGGAGAATACAGGCGTGAGATGTTTTTTTAATTTTTTCTTGAGCTGCGAGACTGTAGTTACCTTGTTAGTCCAAGACAATGATTAATGCGGTAAATACGTTTTGCAATAACTGCACCTGTCTAATTGTTTCACTTGCAAGTGACGTAATTTACATTCTTGATTTGCGTTTCATTGCAAGCAAATACGAAGCATAGATTACCTATATATAAATTTTAATGTGACCTTTTTGGTTCGAATAGTATAAAAAAATATCATTTAAATATCTTTTTTAATGAGAAAACGACGTACGAGAAAACATTGAACACAATGTAATCATATCCGCCCCAGTTGGATAACTTTCACATGTTTGGCGAAAATTTACTAATGTAATAAAGCTGAAGAATTTGTTTGTTTTAACGCTCTAATTACAAAAACTATCTATTGGATTCAAATACTTATTTTTGCATTTAACAACCCAATTATTAAGGAAGGATATACACTATATAACACCACGCTGCGACACTTAGGAGCCGAGCGGAACGAGGAAAACCGCGGACGAATGAAACTAAGGGACCCAAGTATGTAAGAGGAAAAGTACTATTGGGGTAAAATAGATTACAACACTAATGCTAAGACTTAAGAGGTATAAATTTACAAAATTTGTAAAATGTAACGCTCAAGGCTATAACTTTGTTTTTATGTAATGTAGTATTATTTAAACAGTAAATATAATTCTCATTGTTTTCAGATACGTGCATGAAATAATTATTGAACAGTTACGAAACTAAATGGTAAAAATAAAGACCGTAGCGGATGGAATTATTTATTTATCTGTAAAATGTTAACAAAGGCAATAAACGTACATTACATAATGAATATGAAGTTAAATTGTTCTTTACTTTTATGAAATGCATCAAATATGTATCAAATAAACAAAAATATGTATAGGTATTAAGTGACAACATGTTACAGAATTCTAGAAAAAAAAACAAAATGCAACATCAGTCATCCGTAACCTAATAAAATACGAAGTGTGAATTTTTTTTGACATAAATATGATTAACAAATCTGTCATGGCGGCAATAATATCACGATCAGTTTTTATTTTTCATTTTACGCATCGTAGATATTTAAAGAAATAATATTTCTATTATGATTATTATGCAATATTTTGTAATAACAAATAGATAATTATGAATAAATGTATTTAAAACTGTTATTTTTTGTTGCATTTTTAAACAATTCATCTTGGACCTTTAAAGTTGATTTTAAATGTCTTAATACAGTCACAGTACGATTATAAAGTTGGAAAAGAAAAGGATTCAATAATTTTCAAAACCTTTACATTTAATAACCATTTAGCTGATTACATCAAGTAATGAATGCGTTATCATTATAGCTGCGAGGAAACTTAATGATTACATGAATGATGAATGAATGACATTTAATGACAGGCTGCGTAGTCTACTTCTTGGTAGTAGCAGAGCCTGTCTCACCGCTGGTGGTCCTCTTGCAGTTGCAAGAGCAGGATGCGTCGCACTTGCAAGTCTGGCAGCATTGGCTGCTAGTGCATTTGCAGTCTGCAAAAATAAAAAACAAACTGTAAAATACATTTTCCTTGATTTGACACTTACAGCTTATGGCTAAATCAACAATCAGGCGAGCAAACTAATCGACGAAAAAACAGGTTATAATATATTAAAAAATATATATAAAGTTGTAAGTGTATGTGAATTTAGATTTTTTCATAGCATTAGAGGTTCAAACTTAAAGCTTAAAAACTTCTTTCTAAACGAACTTTACTCCTAACAATAAGAACTATTGATAGTAAATCCAAATTTTAAAAAAAACTACGATAAAGAACCTAGTTAAATCTAATAAAAATGTCCTTTAATGTTTTATTTTTAATGGCAATTAAAACAAGGAATGTTCTTGTATTTTATAGATATTGATACATGTTTGTTTATGTTTACAACTGTTACCTACATCTTAATAAACGGCTGTAAGTGTAACAGATAAGAACATTCTGGAAACATACCGCCAGAACAATGGACGTTCACAGTCGTAACGTAGATATAAAGCTATAAGATAATTTGCACTCGTGTTGCACTTGAAAACTTTTTAAAGATACTATTTGTTATCAATTGAATGCTGGCCACTTAGAAACACCTGAATCTTTCTATCATTTTTTTAGCGCGGTACGGGTGACAAGTTTAATCAGTTTTGACATTACAATTTAGGTTGTATTAATATTGGAAACAATCTGTAGTCCGGCAGTAAAAGAAAAAGTAATAATTTTTAATTATTATGTGTGGGAAAAATACGCGTTCACGGCCGGACATTTAATTTAGGACTGAATGGTTTCGGAATTCTTAAAAATGTCTAGCAATATTAAAGAACCTGTTGATTCGTTAAATTATTGCCAATTAGAGGAATTACAGCCGCGCCAAGGTACAGCAACGTTTTCGTTTCTGCTGCGATGTTGCCAAAACACGAAACGCAGCCATTGTTGTTGTATAAACAAATGATGTACAACCGCGCGCACAAGTTTATGTCAATGCGTGGAAACTAGACCTGCTATCTTTAGTAATATATCTTTTAAATATTAGGATACAAACCATTCTCAAAGTTACTAAAACTAGTGAAAAGTAAACTATAATCGGTAGTCGCACGTTTACGTATCAAATTGCAATGGAAATGTTTAAGAGATGAGCGCGTTAAATAAAATAAATTCTTACGCTTTATTATGTTAGTATGATTACTTAATTGTTGTACAACATGTTGAGCAACCTTGAGTCCATTGAACTAAGAATATACATCACGCCTGTATTCAAATTAAAAAAAAATTAATAAAAAAATATAATTTAATAATTACAAACAAACAAAAATATTTCTTTATATTATTAGTACAGATATTGATATAAGAGAGATAAAGCAAGTTTTTCTATATTACTAGATAAGATCTTTAGAGGTGACCTTGATATAGGTTATTGACAGACTGTTGGCTCTTTAAATGTAGTGAAGTCATTGCGTTAAATTTCTAAATTAGAGCAATGGGCAAAAATATGAAAATATTATATCATGGAAAAACTATATGCGACTGTACAAAAAGGCATAAATAAGTGTAATATTCATTATGGTATCTGTGACTCGCATTGAACTACACGACTGTACCACTAATTATAAAAAGGGAATAAATTCCAAGAGCTCCACTGAATTTACATGACCTTGATATTTTTTTCAATTCTCGGACCTGCCACCGTCCACCTGCCAGCCGCAAAAAGTAACCGGTGAGCAAAATAAGTTCCAGAAATGCATTTACAAATTAAGCCTCACGACTGAATAAACGTTATGTTGTGATCAGAAGATAAGTTTTGTTAAACCTACACGACAGGATACCAAATGTTTCCCTTTGTCAAAATAATAACTGTACGTGAAGTAAAAAGCTCTAATGAATTCGATGTTGAGGGAATTAAAAATTAATTTTAAAAAGATTAATTATTTAGAACCAAATAGAATAAAATGGAGTTTACACTTCACTACGTAAAATAAAAATATATATAAAATTCGTATTTAATTTAAAGATAAATGTAAATTTTAACAGTTAAGAATTACTCAAAAGGAATCGACAAAATAAAAAGTAAAATAAACACCCATGTTATGGGTATAAGACAGGTTCAAAAATAAACCACAAGCCTTAATTAGTAGTCGTATCCTCTGTCGGGCGGATACAAAAACAGGATTCAATTTTACTGCGCAGTTGTAGAGAAATGGAGCAAAAAGAGCCACCTTCTCACGCCATTGAAACCTTTTTGGTTGTTTTATACTGGCAGCCAATGCAAGCAAAACGTTGTATACATTTTGAAAAAAATATATATATATACATAAGAATCAGAGTTTCTAAGTTAAAATTAACGTGGTTTTTGAATCGAGTAAATCAACGATAATAACTTTATCACACATGAGATTTTGATAAAGCATGTTTTATTTATCTATATAAATTTCTTCATAACTAAGCAATGGCGTCTTTTATTTCGTCTATATTTTTTCGTTTAACGTGATGGCAAATTGTCAAGTCATAAAATAAATCAATTATTAAATATTTCTTTAGAAAAATATAATAAAATATAGGACAAGAGAATAATTGGCCTTGTGTAAATTAATGTACTTAGATTTTTATTTTGTAGATAATAAATTTCTCTCAAAGTTTAGAAAATTTGTATCTTGTAGAAAATTATTGTAAAAAAATTGTAAGAAGTATAGAAATACAGAAATTAAACTTAGAAAAAAATATAAACGTGACTGCTGCTTGAAATCAGATTTAATACCACCCGTTTCTTAATTTGTATAATTATTATTTTTATAATTCAATAAGAATAGGTGTAAAAAATTATAATTTGTAGGTTACTTTTATTATAACCAAAAAGTTTTTTTTTATCTTCGATTTAAAATTTACACCAGTAACTATTTTATAGAAACCCAAATTAAAAATAACTTTAGATAAAAACTTTTTTCTTCACTCGTACTTTTTAATATTTATTTACATAAATACAAAATTATATGACTGTTAATTTATAATAAAAAAAAATATACTCACTATCGCCGCAACCTCCGCAAGGCATTATTAATGATTTGTATAAAATATTCAAGAAATTAAATGGGCTTGCGTGCACACGTCTTGCTGTTTCGAGTCGAGAAGTGTAGATGGCCAATTTATACGTGGTATGCAGACTGTGGTAAATTTAACGCAGTACAATACGTTCGGATACACGACTTAAATAATCTTATTATGAAATTTAATTTAAGTTAATTAATACGACAGTATTAGTTGTGTTATATTTATTTGGCTCACACATTTTGTTTTTACTCCTTTACCATGACTTCCGTGGTTGTCTGGAAAAGATTGCTTTTAGCAATAAAAGCACAAATTTGTAAACCATGTAATTACTAGTGATAACTTTTCTTGTCTATTCCTTACTGTTTTCCATTTCTTTAAATATTATGTATATAGTGGCGTACATTAAATTTTTTTATAGTTTTTTTTATATAGCGGGAAATATTGAAAGGTGTAGGCTTAAGAAAAGATGGAGGGATAGCGTGAAGCCATGAAAAAGAAAAGGCGTGACTATTGAGATTTGAGATGACTGATAGGTACGGAAGGTTGAAACATGTTGTGCCGACCCCGCGTAAACTGGGAGATGAATGATAAAAAATATTTCTCTCCGAACTTGTTATATCAAACAAAATTTCCACTTTTTAGATACTAATCTTCGAAACAATAAAATTGAATAAAAATTAAAATCAAACCATCACTGATGTGAATATCCGAACATCCTAAATGAAGCTAAATGTGTATGCACGACATAAGTCATTCTTCTGAACGTATACAATTCCTCCAACACATACATTGATGCTTTTACATCTATAGGAATATTATACGTGCAATATAAAACGCATTGTGTTGCAAAGTTAGAGATAGTACAAAAATGTGTACGAAGTTTATGAAGATTGGCAAAATCAGTGCCACTCTTCGTTTTAAACAATGTGGCCCTTGTCGCCTTATCTTGAGTGTAATTGAACAATAACTGTAAATATGATAACAAATGTACCATAAAATGTCCTTTAATTTTGACGACTATCATGAAATGTCTAAGTAAATTATCAATATTAGCTTTTAATATTTTCGTTTAAAGACGTACGACTACTTTACTCCAGTAAAGACGATCTTTTTGTTTTTAAAATGTTGGTAATTGTTATTCATGTATCAAGAAATGTACAATTCATGGTGTAAAATTGATAAAAGGCTTGAGATACCGCTTTTTAAGACGCCGGTTGGTATTTGTTTCACAAAATAATCATAACTTGTATATAGAAGCGAGGAAAGGGAGAAAGTTAACGGTAAAACATGGACTTCTGTTGACATGAACAACAGTAAAACTCATTAACAAGATTTGTTCAATAAATTACTTAGTGATTTCTATTATTCAAGCCTTTATTTTATATTTCATAACCTTTAAGCTGCAATTTGATTGTTAATTAATAACATTGTAAATGATTTACGCATCGGCCAGTACTAAATCATCTCGCTATCAAATATACGATACAAAATAACTGATATATTGTAAACAGAAGTATCAAAACAAGTTTATTGATTTACTTTGTTTTAATACGCAATTGTGGTATTGTTGAACTGGAGAGGTGATAGAGTAAACCGTTCTAATTATAGGATGACAAATTTTCTACCACTTTTTTAAAAGGTACGTATGAGAAAACATTTAATAAAAAGGCTTCAAAAGAATTATGATTACATTAAATTCACGATGCGAACGGTTTATTAAAGCGTTTCTGGTACATTCTAAGGTCATTAGAGTACACTTTAGCGCAGTTCAGTTTTCTGTACTTTCTAGATCTTGCAAAGGTTGTACTATTTTTGAGCAGATAGAAAGGCTATCCATATCTGCAATTCAACACGCGCCTACAAAAATTTAGGAGAAATTATAACTCGACGAATAATTGCTAAAAAATATGTACAGGCGCTTAAAATAAAGTTTTTTCATACTCATGTTTGGGACACCATGTTTTCCTATACGTGGCCAGTTTTATGCTATTAAAATGAGAGAAGTACTACGAGATGGACATATTGTTATCGGATACAAATTCTTAATGAAATAAGATTAATAAAAAATAAAAATCTAAAATAGAATTTCTATAAAAATATACAATAGTTGCTCATTTTATAGTATGTAATTAGAAAACCTTACGTAGAAAGCGTGACTAATGAATTCCTAACAGGAAGTGCCTTCTTCAATTGAAAAACAACATAACATTGTATTTAGTCACCGCCTTCAGCGTAACTTTGAGTAAATTTTTAAATTCAAAGGAAAATAAACCTTATACCAATACCGTAAAACGTATAATACGTGAACAAATAATTTTATTACTAATATTGAATACTAGATAACTGTTTTCGTTGAATAGAACCAATGTATCAAGAAATGAAATTATCTGATAAATATTGTTGCAACTTGTAAACGACATCGTTCAAGGAGTTTATAATAAACATGAATTAAATTGAAATAGCGGGGAAATTTTGATATTATGCCGCGATTAATATAGCGCTCGAATGGTTAAACTTTCGAAACAACGTCATGTCTATATTTTTTGTGATCTTTACAATCTGATAAACCTATAAAGTTTCGAATGAACGTCATGTCTAGCATTTACTTAACACGTTCATTACGTTGCTGTTTTCAAAGGACTCACATTCAGTGTGTCTTAGACCTATTAGAAGTCGTAACTTACTTGCACTGTACGTGTTTAACCTGCCTCCAAAAATATTTCGAAAGTTACGTATATGTAATTTCAAGTCAATATTAATGTATAGAAATGTAGATTTTATTGCTTCCTGCATAGAGATGTAATTGCATAGAATAAAAGACTTGTAAGAGATGTTTTAAATCTCCTAACTCAGTAATCGGGTTAGAATAGACAACCCTAGAATATTTGAGTATCAGTATTTTACCAGGTTTAAAAAAAATTAGGACTTAATCTGTCTTATATGTATGAATATCTAATTGTAACAGTCTATGAACTTGTGGTTCATCTAGGTCCATTGCCAACCTTTTAATACCTTACGTCTGTTCTCACTGAGGGGTAGACAGAAATGGAACTAGTACAATACTTCGTATGTTTCTTGATGTGATAGGAGGGAGAGCCTATTATCAATCATTTAATATAAAATATCCAGTACTAATGTAGCTGAAAATTGTTTACTGAATTACTAAACCTTTGTTTAAATAAAGTACATAAATCCCTAATAACAGAGCTACGAGGATTATGACAAAGAATTTGGCACACCTAGCGTTCCTATTTGGTATCTTATCGTGTTTACAGGTGATAAGACCATATCAACGGGCACACAATGTACCCACACTTCAGTCGCCGGCCACAGTACTGAGGCACCTGTCGTATGAAATATTATCAATAAGATAATCGGAACAGATGACCTCAAATAATGTGATGAAATCGGGATAGTGCTAAAATGGGTGTTAAAGTTAAAATAGTCTTAATTCTATTAGCTTTAAGTGCTAGTGTTATCGGACAGGATGTTGAAGAAAAAGAAACTGTAAGTGACGTGGACACTAAAATAGAATCCGTACAGAATGTAGAAGAGGTAAGTGTTGATAGAGAAACGAATCCAGTTGAAGTGATATCAGACACGGATGCATTGCAAGTTCGGAATGGGAAGTATCAGATGTTGGATGACACAGTGGAAGGCGCGGTATCTGATTTAACTGATATCGCAATCGATTCGAATAATGAACAAAATGAACGGCAAATATTAATGCCCAGCACGACACCGCCAACGAATAATGAATTTGGTAAGTTATAAACAAAATTGTAAGACAATACCTCACGCCTGTATTCAACGAAGAGGTAGGCGGACATGCGAACTACTGCACACTTCGGCGTATGCTTTTCCGACCCATGATAAGTGGCGACTCTATCACCACATCAGTCACAAATTCCAAACTCCTGGCTAATATTGAATTGGAAAAGCCAAATATGATTTTGGCCGACGAAATTATGATTTCAACGATACAAGTAAACTAATATTTTTCGTCCATATTTAAACTAATCAATATGGAGCTCAAACTGATTTTATTACTTCCAATATGGCGGACAAAATGGCGTCAACACCGCCCGTGTACACAAATCAAGTACTCCAGATAGCCTACATTTAATTGTTTCTTATGCATTGATCATACTACCAACCAGAATTAAGCCTGAGCTTTAATCGATACAATGTTCCAAAGATAGAGATAGCAATATTCACACATTCTTTTTCCATGTAATATATAAGGCGACATCTAGTATTTGTAAATTTTTGACATCACGTCTCGTTCGTCGCTCTAGAAGACGTGAACTAGACAAAACGACCCAATTGGGACGTATAGGATTTGTTATTGGACTTCCTGATCATTGTTTCATAGAGTTCCACATTCAGAAAGCAAAATTTGTAGTTAGCCAATAAAGTAGGGTATTTCTAAGTTATTGAATTGGTAAATAATAGAAGTCAATAATGACAATTTTTTTTTTCAGTTATATTTTCTAGATTAATTTTATATTATTTTATTACTTCACGTAGCTTTAAACATCCTTTTGTAGTATAATGACAAGAACAAAGCTTTCATTTCATTTCTCATATATTTTAATAGATTCATGTTCTTTATATAAAATTGAAAAAGTCCTAAATTTAAAGAGGTTTTAATTGCAAGTTAATGAAGATAACAAAATCTTCTTAACACTTCCTGTTTCATTCATTCCTAGTTTATGATCTTAGCGATGACTCAACTTTATGACAAATGCAAACATAGGTTATAAACTACGATCTTACGCTCAATGAGTAATGACTAAAATCTCTTTTATTGACATGGGCTTGGGTTTTTACAAAACGGTGTAAGGTTTAAAAAAATAAGTTTTTCAAAACAACTATTGATACAAGAAATTATTTAAAAGGATTTAGTTCCAACTGGGGTCTAAGACATTATTACGTGTGAAAGAATTATTTTCTAAAAATTTTGTTTAAAATTGTCGTTAACTAATTGATAAATGAATTTATAAAAACAATGCCAAACGTAACGGACTATTTTTTCTTTGATTAACATCTATTAAAAAATTGAAGTTATCTGTTATTGTGAAATCAAATTTAAACGATAATTATTGCTAATTATAAAAATATCTTCACGAGGGGTGAAATTACAAAACTCATCTTGTTTTTATTAACATGACAGATAGATATAGAAGAAGAAAAAGAACTGATTAATATTGAATTAACAAAATATTTTTGTCTCTCTTCTGTCAGGTGTAAAAACTGCAGTTGTAATGATATTTTTTCTATACCCGTCTCTGTTTAACTTTATCGATTAATGTATTGTGTACAGGTAACGCGTTCTCATATCTGGGATACATAAGGTAAATTTTTTTTATCTGATATTAGCAATACCACTTCGATAAGGGCCTCGCCTTTATAACCTAATTAATTAAAAAACCCGTCTCTCGCACTTATAGTATGAACACACAGAGTACAATTGTAACCGGTAGGTTTACAATGCAAACTGTGTTACAAATTAGTTAAGATAAGGGCATAATCTTTGAAGATAAAATGGTACCGTAGTATGTCTTAAAAAATTTATAATAGTTAAATTTGGAATGATTTCATCGCAGTATAAACACGTTTTTTTGGGTCAATGCTTCAAGTACTAGTGACGCGCTTTAATTTAAGTTTAGTGAATCAAATACGACGCAGTACCTTAGCTTAGAAAACGTGTACTTGAATCATTTAAAGGCAGTCACGCAGGGTGACTTGTAGCAAACCAGCCTCTCGTTTCACAAAACGTGACCTTACGTATACATTTGGTAGCTTATAACATTTTTTTACGCGTGAGACTTTGCAACGGTATATAGTAGTCAATCATACTTTTAATTGAAGTACATAATAATATCTCTCACGTAGTCAAAATATAAGCAAATGATAGAAGTACTACAAATATCAAATGTATTTTTATATATAATTTACATATTTTAATATCAAGTTATTTAAAACTGCCCAACCCTGGGCACATCGTGGAACGTACATTTATGCTCATTGGGTCACCCACATTGATCTGTAGCATTAAATAGGGTTTGTATCGATACTGTATTGCGGCAGTCACGATGCAGAATAAGGATTATGCAGTCAATGGTATAGAATTTGCGACAGTATAGCAACCATATCTCATCTACAGCACAACTGTATCGCAACAGACGCCGTAATTGATTGGAACAACGTTGTTGATGCCTTTTACAAAATACGAACTATAAATGATAAAAATAATTGTAAATTATAAAAATAATTGCCTCTGTGGCTCAGTGGTATCACGTATTACGTATACGGTACCGCTGCAACGCTGGGGTCCCGGGTTCGATTCCCGGGTCGGG
>JAABKM020000015.1:2919483-2934572 GCA_016277805.2 Papilio aristodemus | reverse complement strand
TCTGTAGCGCTTTGTACATAGCCGCGAAATTCAAAAGACAAAAAGGCGGAAGGGAGATATTTGACAACCTTTTATAATGAAATTCTTCTGTTTCATCTCAATAACAAGTTCGTTTTCTAAATATAAACCTAAGTATAAAGCGGAGAAGTTAACGTATTGCGTTACTGAGCTTATGTGGTTAGGCCTTTATGTTTCAGGATCCAGGTAAAGAATATCTTAGACAGTAAATATTGTTTTATTGACAGGTTCGAGCGCCGCCCGTCACAGGACTGCGTGGCGTATCAATCCCCTGGCGTTGCTGGTATATTCGGCGATCCTCACATCATTACTTTCGACGACCTGCAGTATACTTTTAACGGAAAAGGTAAGAAAAAATATATTCGTACAGTATTATGAGAAATTTGAATTGTATTGTCCATGATAAGTCTTCTTAGATTTCGTCCTTCTTATACATAGTGGTCTCAAGTTTTTTATTCTGTATTTTTATTTATTTCAGGTGAATACGTGTTAGTGCGTGTGGATCATCCTCAACTGAAGCTAGACGTTCAAGGAAGGTTCGAGCAAGTGTCTAGAAACATCTACGGTCCTGTGAACGCCACGCACTTGACGTCAGTCGTGGCAGCTTCTAACAACTCTGTTCCTATTGAGGTATATTAAATAATTGAGAAAGTACTGACTAATAAAAATTGATCAACCGCTTTCATTACTTCTAACGGAAGATTTGAACGAAGAGACAAATGCTTAAAATGGTAGAATTAATCTCAGCGAGATATTCGTTTGACCCCTTATTTTATATAAAAATATGATCTACGGTCAACGCTAGCCAAAGCTAACATTATTAAATTTTTACCACAGGTCCGCCTTCGACCTCAACATGCGCAATGGAGATACAGACTGGACGTTTTCGCTGACAACAAACGAATATACTTCGACCGTCCCGCTCTCCGAGTACAATATTTCCCAGGTAATTATCGAAACATACGGCAAATAGTCGAGAGATTTTACTGTCAGAAACCATATTATATTGCTCACTTTTAACAAAAAGAAATTGACCAATATCTATTGTAGAAAATACGAAATAATATTTGTATAAAGGCAATCCAACAACTGTGATGTTATCACTACAAAACATAGACACCTGCAACAATTAAAAGATACTGATTTCTTCCACACCGATGCGTCGTAAAAGACATTGCAATTCTAAGGTTTTATTGCACAGTAAAATAGTATCTATTTGTATTACCATAAATACTAAACTGCTGAACTGATTTTGCCATCAGGTGTTACCGTCTACCAGCCTATGTACATCCTCAATCAGTCCGAGATAGTGATCATGTTCTCATCGGGCGCTGGTATTGAAGTGGTGGAGAACAAAGGTTTCATGACGGCCAGAGTCTACTTACCTTGGAACTTTATGGTATGTGTTTTAATTTAGTGTAGTAACAATTCACAACACCTGTATACTATTTTCTAGAGTAATGTTATCCAAAGATGTATGGGGGTGTAATTCGTGTGCGGAAAAAATTATTTTATGCCAAATGGTGTAATCAAACCTGTAAGAAAATACATATAAAACCGCAGTTTGATGGTTACTAACTTAGTACACTAATAACTTATCGGCAAACCTATTGCGCGGTTAATAGATCTTAATATGTTATTTTAAAACTAGTACATTTATTTTTCTGCCGATTAAAATTTCACTAACACAAAATTCTAATAAGAATATAGAAGTTTTTTGCTTCTACTTCTATAAAAAAACAATCTTATCTATTTTTAAACAGAACCAAACTCGAGGTCTCTTCGGTAACTGGTCCCTGGATATGAATGATGACTTCATGCGGCCTGACGGCACGCTGGTCACGGTAGACGTCAACAACTTCCAGTCAGCACACAGAGACTTCGCACAGCATTGTGAGTATACTCTGTTCCAAAACATAAACCTTGTTAACTAATGTCATTGACCATACATGACAGCAATGATGATAAATTATAGGGTATGGATATCTTATGTCATAATGCGTGAGATGTTGATTTAAAAAAAAATTATTAGAACAGTTTAATTTCGACACCAAGTCATTTATAAATAATATTATTAAAATACGAAATTAAGCTTCTATAAACATTCTTTTAAACATGATGCCTTACTGTTTTATTAATTCCCCTCACTTTTCCCAACTTTCAATGGACGACTCACTCATACTGACGTTTTTTAATCTCCCAGGGCAACTAACGGATCGTGAACAAAGAGATATAGGAGTGGCGATGTTTGTTAGAGAATACGGTCGAACGGCAGCTTACTACAACGACAATCAGTTTATACCGAACTTTATACGCGAGCCGGCTGACTTCCTGCCGGCTAATAGATCCTATGACGTGGCCAGAGCTATAGAAATATGCCAGGACTCTTACCAATGTCGATACGATTACGGAATGACTCTGAATAGAGACATGGCAGAGTTCACGAAGAATTATCTGGCATCTCTAGTAAGTATATAAGTATTTTTTTGTACTTTTTAAATGATCCTTCTCCCTTCATTATGCATTAGTTACTGTTATTAAGTAGAAATTTGTAAGAGGGATATAATAAAACATTTTTCCTGTCTCATAAACACGGATTAATTTAATAATAAGGTACTGCTCTGTCCTTGCTTTCTCTGTCTGTTCCATATGTAATAAAAGATGTAAGAGTTTAATTCTTTTTTTGCTATTCGG
The DNA here is from genome assembly GCA_016277805.2 of Papilio aristodemus. NCBI lineage: Eukaryota > Metazoa > Arthropoda > Insecta > Lepidoptera > Papilionidae > Papilio > Papilio aristodemus. The sequence continues at coordinate 2,931,860 of JAABKM020000015.1, read as the reverse complement.
ATCACCAAACAATTTTCTATCTCCATGTATCCTTTTTCTATCTACTCTATTTTATCATAAAGATTATTTATATGATTTTATTATTAAGCTACTATTCTTGCTTCATATTAATATAAATCCTGTATAAATAATTGCATTTCCCTTAGCAGACCACTTAAATGCAAATAATTGACATGATAGACAATTAAAAACACATTTTCCAATATCCATCACAAAAACGCACAAGACATTCCCACACTTATATATTTCTTCGTCACCGCCATGATTCATACACAAAAGGCAACAAAGATATTGCGTAAGGTTACCATAGACTTACATACCTCCAAAAACTGTGTTCCATAAAAAAAACAACTTTCAAAAATAACGCAAATATTTCGCAATCTTCCGAAAATATTTCCGATAATCGATTATTTTTCTGTAAAATCCTCGTGCAAGTTAATTTCCTCAAGACTAACTTTAAACGATTTCATGGCACATTTTTATTATTTTTAAATTCGAACTTTTGACCTTTTGACCTTTGGAGATTTTACGAAGTCAAGCAGCGTCTTTATATGGCTTCACTTTTTGTACGCCGATTAGTAGACAGAGTAAGTATGTAACTATGGTTAGAGTTTTAAGGAATGGAAAATAAGGAAAAAGATTTCTTAGTAAAGTAAATTAAAAAAATTAAGTAAATTGTTTTCTATTGTAATTCATATTAACATTTTTGAATTGCAGATTTATTTTGAAAGAGTTTACTTTAACATGTTTTCGTTTATCCAAAGAAATGGGTATACTGTATTCAGATTAACTTTCTCTGTCTTACATCATATCCGTGGGAGCTTATTTATATTTTTTTTTAATTTCATAATTAATGTAACTACATCCGTTTGGTAGAATCGTGTCGTCTGTCCATTGTTCATATAATTATAATGCATTAACCAAGGCCGTCCACGGCTTGGGTTAATCTGTGGAAAACTCGCAGTTGCATCTCAATTGTCGACAAGATAGATAATTTTATTTGTCTCCGCTTAGTAGATAAAAAAAAATATTTCCATCCAGTGTTTATATTTTGTTCGAAACCAATGTTCTGAGACATTGAAAAAGAAAATTCGTTTTTTTTCTAGACGAACATAAAAGAACAAAACGCTCGAAGGGTGATCAGTTGCGGTATTTTGGAAACACCACGTTTCGGTAGGAAGAGTAATTTCTTCTTTACGCCTGGAACAAGGGTAAGTGATTTATTTGTATAACCTTAAAAACAACATTCAAGAACTTTATTTCTACCTATGGATAAATTAATTCAACATTTTACTTCTTGAGTATTCTGTTCTATGAGATCAACGGAGTTCTCTCATCCTATCGTATATGCAGGTAAACTTCGAGTGCAACCAAGACTTCATCCTGATAGGTGACAAGCGACGAGTCTGTGAAGACAACGGCCGATGGAATCTACCCGACTATGGATACACGGAATGCCTACGTAAGTTGAAATTTAAATAGTTTTACAGTAGAGAACATTTTCAATCCCAAAGCCAACAAGACCAAATCAGAGAGGAAGTGCGAATCTGAGAGCATCAAGAAATTTACCATATATCGTTGAATTCAGAATACCTTTTTTATATATGTATACCTCATAACGATACATGCATATTGTTTTTATCATTATGATCTAAATGTGACTGCAGTGAAACGATTTTTTTTTTTGAGGTTAAAATAATATTTCATTTGTAACTTTTATCATTCACACAAACTATTTCAGCACCATTTTAAAATTTAGACTTGTTTCCATTGCATCGTTACGAAAACATATCTCAATAAATTAAAAATAAATATTTCATATTCAGGTAACCAAGAATACTCACAACGCGCTCTATTCTTGACTTGGGGCATCATCGTGGCAGTTATTCTACCATTAGGCCTCCTCATTTGCCTCCTCTGGTTCTGGTGTTGCTATAAACCGAGATCCGAGGGCAAAGAGGGATTCCGTTTCGAGAACATTCCACGATCTAAATCCGCGTCACGACTCAATCTAAGATCGTCCTCAATGGGGAACATCACAGATACAATGAAATCGTCCACTTTACCCGACACCCCCACTGAAGAGAAACAAAAGGCCAACTTGACCAGGTCCGCCCCACCTCCCCCCACTGACGGGGAAAGCTCCGGTTTAGGTTACACAGATTCCAATAAAAGCGATTCAGGAAAATCCGACAAATCCACCTTACCTAAGAAGCGTCGAGCATACGATAAAACTTACCGTACCAATGAGCCCTTACCGAACGCACCCGAAGTCGAATTCCCGGAAAAGCTTTGGGATTTATCCGAAGAGGATCTACTTTCTATAACTTCCCCTTCAGATTCAGAATCCAATCGTGAATCGACTTTAACACGACCCGCTAAAGACATCGAGTACGTTAGTAAACCTCGTCAGACGGGAAGAAACGCACTCCCCAGTGATTCTGGATACTCCACAAAAGACGGTTCAGAAGACCCCTACGCTCCTAAATACGAAGGCCAGTATAGCCCTATCTCCTCCCATTATTCCCCGACTTACTCCGAAATCTACTCCCCACCTATTAGCCCCACTTCGGATGTAAGTCCAAGAAATACCTACAACAATCCCGGTTTACCAGAAGCACCAAAGAGTGCGCCGCCCACTGAAATTAAAACATTCACAATGCCTCCACAAAGGGGCAAGTCCGTAGAGACTCTTATAGACCCACCGGTCGCAGAAGCCCCTACTTTTAGTAGTCGATCGACTATGGTGTAGTTTGTATCTTGTATTTATTTCCTTTCACAAGTTGACGTATCCCACTGAAGCTCTATACTTAGTAAGCACTGCCCACAATCTTGACAAATCATAAAGTTTAGTTTCGTAAGAATCGTGTTAGAAAATATATTCAATAGAAATGTGTCTGTGACGTTTTCCCATTGTTTTTAAGATAAAATAACAATAGTGTTACTTAATTGTTTTAAATTTAAATAATTAGATGTAAATTATGAAATAAAGATTGAATAACACATACAAAATAATCACAGTGAGAGGAAATTTCTGTTCCGAAGTATGGTAGAATAACTTCCCCTTGAATTTGTGCATCATTAAAAATTACCAAAGCGTAAGAAAGCAAGAAATAACGCAGAGTGGACAATTCGTTGGAATAGAAATTTTCTCTATAGTGATGAGTTTATTTTATCCCTTAATCTATGTCGAGGTTATTGCTTGCTTTCTTATCGTCTTGTTCATACAAAAATTAGGGTCACAGCATTGAAAAGGTGAGTACCGAAATTTTATTTAATAAAGTACCTAAATCTAATAAAACCTTCAGAGACAAAATGATTTCGTTTATATTCTTGTTGTTTTTTTTTGTATTGTTTATTAAAACAATTTTTAATTAATTCTATTTTACATAATTTATAAAACCAATAATGCATTAATGGGTCAGTCTTACATTATTTAAGGTAAATAAAATGAGAATGTTAAATCGATTAAAATTCATCAATATATTTCCAATTAAAAATATATAATACAATGACGATTAGCGATTACATTCTCTTAAGATCATAGCGCTTTCATATTTATTCATTTCATTTTGCGTAAATCAAATACCTTGGCAAATTTCAAACGAAAGATTTTTATTCCCATCGAAAAAAATATGAACTATAAGTGTAACTATATAAAACAGGCCGTCAAGAATATTCAGCAAGGACTCTTGGAGCCACTTGGGGTATCATCAGTGCTGTCATGGTGCCTATTGTCATCCTGCTCATTTGCGTCGGCTGGCGCATCCTAAAGCGAAGGAAGGAAGAGGACAAAGACGAAAATGATTACCTAAACGTTAAGTAAGTTTTCGAGTTGTCTATGGTTTATCGAACAAAAAAATTTTACTTGTTTTTCTTTTTACTTAGCTAACGTTAAGTCGTTTCTAAATCTTTGTATAGGACGCTGCTTAAATAGACCACAATTTGTTAAAATAAAAATAAAAAAAAAAACTGATTTTCATTTTCAGAACGAGACCAATCGACCCGGATGATTCATTCAAAGTAAATTCGGATGACGAGAGTATTCCTTACAAGAAAGACACCACAGAAGACTCTCCGGAACCCACAGAACCTGTTAAAGTAGTAGAAGACGACAATGAGCAGCCAAGATACCCTTACGGGCAACCCTACCAAGAGCAACCACAACAAAATCAACCACGCCAGTGGGCAGGAGAGACAGAAATCAATTAAATAATTGTTAAGGTTAAATAACATGCGTTTATAACCTTGTAGTTGTAGATATATAGTAACTGTCAAAAGGTATGAATATTTTGTCTGTACAAATAAGAGAATTGTATTTCTTCTTTAATAGCGAATTTAATTCATTTGATTTTGTACCTTATTTGTAGTTTATACGTTAGTTTATCAGTTAGTTTATAATTAATAAATTTTTATATTTTATGAACGATCCCACCTCAACCTTTATTAAAATCGACTAAAACCAAAATGGTTCAAAATTGTTTAAAAATTGTTTTAAAAAAATCTATAGAATAAATTAGGGCATATGGAAATCATTTTACCCTATATAGGAATTAAATAAACAAATAGGACTTTAAAATGCAATCAATATACCATAACAATTCATGACAATTTAATAAAATGTTATAAATGACATTAATATATTTTAGCAATGATAGAAAATTTTAGTGCAAGATTTACATTCCTCCAAATACCGTGTTCCATATAAAAAAAACTTGCCAATTGGCTTCACTTTCCGCTTGCCAATTAGTTATCAGGAGGAATGAAGCATCTTTGGTTTTAAAATAGATTTGTAATTTTTCACATTACAAATGAAGAACAATGAATTGACAATAAATAATTCCATTAATTTAGAATTTAAGCTTTTGTGTTGAAATACTAAAGATCAATTTTTTAATTGACAATATATTTCTTGATAATTTGTTTATAATTTACCTTCTTTTTATTATAATAAGTCTTGTTTGATTTTTTAAATAAATATGATCTAAAAGGAATCTAGTTTTAATTACTTAATCACTATTTCACAAAAAATAATAAAAAAAGATTATAACAACTTTAATTTAAAGACTGTAACTCGACTATTTATGATAAGCAAGGATCATAGGATTTGTGTCAGAGTTCCACCTTCTAACATAAAAAAGGAAAGATGTCGGAAGAATTTTAATATCTAGCTACATATTTGTACTGAGAACATCACAAGTCGTATTAGGACTTACGCATTGCAATCTAAAAAATAAATAAAGGATGATAACTCTATTAACAATACAAGCAACTATGAATATCTCTACCTAGTGGTTTCCATACAGTGGATTGCCTTAATTATTGATTTAAATTATTAAGATGTCTAAAAACACCCGGAAAACAATTTAGGATTAATTAATGTTTTTTATGATTGAGAGCTGCCCGAGTTGTTTGTCTTGTGAAGAATGAATCAATGTCTTGCTTTCAAAGGCGGAAAAATACAAACGCACGTTGAAATTGCGTACATTTATTGCAGAATTTGAAAAAATATATTTTCATAACAAAAAAGAATTAAAAATTATAAAAAAAACTGGTAACATTTTTACGAATTCTGTCATTGATATCAATTGACAAAATGACAATTGTCAATTTGTTTTGATAGCTATTGTACAGTTTATTTATATCATTATGTGTACAATTTATTATAAACATGTTAAATATTTCTGTCCAAAGTGATTAAATATGATTGTACGTAGTTCCAAGTATAAATTTTCGTCTCTTGCCGTGACTATTATGTAAATAAGTATACTTTGAAATGGTCTTCGAATTTTTTGGAATACATAAGATTTTTTTATATATTACTTCACACAGAATTAATATCACAGTTTCCTAAAATATATTCAACTAGATTTTCAAATACTTATTATCATCACTTTTTCCCTTTTTGCTTTAGTAATTTTGATGTACTACATCTAATAAACACATACATTATTGTCTTTTTCATTACAGATTCTACCATAATAAAGATTAAGTACAATAAATTAATTTTGTATCAACCATCAATCCATTTGCTGCACGATGTGGTTTTAGAAAAATGAATTTAAGATCAAAGAATGTGCTATCCTGTTTATTTTTTCGATCCTGGTTAGGGGTACCTCTTGGGATATGGATTGTCGTGTCCGTTGTTTATTACTGGTGGCTAATATCACGTATAAACGTGTTAGAGACGCAGAATGAAGTATTCAAGTCACAATTAAAGCTATCGCAGAATGTAATAAGGCAGATAACTGTTGGATCTGATACTGTATATAATGTCCCTGAGGTTAGTCAATCACTACATTTATAAAGTCCCTCTGGAAATTTCTTTCTTTAAACTTAGTAATTCAGAAGTACTAAATACAGTTTTAATACCTCACACCTGTAGAACATGAAGGAGTAGACAAAAGAGCATTTACTGTACCCATATTTTATCCCTTGTTTTCCATTCAATGCTGTAATAGTTGACAAGCCTATCGACATATCCTGCACAAATTTCAAGCTCCCGGCTAATATAGTAATAAAAAAATAATCAAGTTGACAAAACCACCCACCAGTCACCCTTCATAAATCCTAACCTGAATCCTGACCTTCTCATCCAGTGAACTTCATTTCTTTGTTATTTCCAGATTCCTGATGCAGTTGGAACACTATGTGAGACTATACACATAGCTCTGGTCTGCATGGGCAAATGTACTCGTAACATAATGCCAATGTTGAAATCTCTTCTGCAGCATCGACAAAACCCCATACATTTCCATTTCATCGTAGACTCAGCTGCGGAACAGACAACTTCCAAACTATTTGATACATGGGACTTGCCTGATGGTACGTTTTTTTATTGGTTTAACAGATTTGTGAAATACTTCAATTTATTATTGACCTTGATATATCTATATATAGAGTTCTACGTTTTTTATTAAATAAATTTGTTCTTATGCCTACAATCCAGAGGATTGACCTTGGCGAGCCGAGATATATTAACTCTATACAAAGACCCTTAGCAGTGCAGTATGACATGAGATAACATAGACCATTTTATGTTTCAGTAAAATACACATGTTACAATGCTCAGAATCAATTATTTCTTGTCCGTTGGATACCAAATAGTCATTATTCAGGTATCTATGCGTTGGTGAAGTTGCTCTTCCCGGACATTCTGCCGGACACGTTGCAACAAGTTATCGTACTGGACTCTGATCTGACATTCTTATGTGATGTCGCTGAACTCTGGAATATGTTTAGAAATATGAGTGACAATCAGGTAATTATTTGACAATTGTATCGTTATTTTACGCATTTAATGTAAGCTAAGCTATAAGTTTTCTGCCACAGGACAATATAAATCAATAATAATATAATTTGTTTTTTTATATGTCTGAAAATAACATATGTGTTATTTGCCTTTTTTATCTATACATTTTAAGAAGCTTATTTATTTCTATTTTTACTTTAATTTACATTGTATTTTTTTATTTAACTAGCATGTATTATTGATTGTCTAGAAGAGATTGCACTTAGCAATATGATTACAAATTACTGAACTGTCTTCAATAGTATTGTTCCATTAGTTTACGTTTTTCTTTATGGTGTGCAATAAAAAATAAATAAATTTATTCACTATGCAACCTCACAAAAATGTCCCTAAAATATGGTTAATGTTAAAAACTTTATATAATTTTTATTGATTAATTTCTTTATAGTTTCATTATTTCAGATGTTAGGCTTAGTTGAAAACGAGAGTAACTGGTACTTTGACACGACCAAACGTTGGCCGGCGCTCGGAAGAGGTTACAACACCGGTGTAATGTTGCTAGATTTAAATAAAATACGAAATAAAATCGACTGGTCGAGTCTATGGCATGGCGCTGTCAATGAGAATATAGAGAGACTAAAACAGACCACTTTAGCGGATCAGGATGTTATAAATGCTATTATAAAGAAGAATCCAACATTTGTATATAATATAAGTTGTCAGTATAATGTTCAAATGTCGACTAAGACATTAGCCAAAGGCTGCTATGGTGAAGATAGAGATAATGTTAAGGTGAGATAACTCAAATCTTATGTCATTGTATGTGCTCCTGTCCATAACCTAGATGGGTAGGCAGAGATTACACATTTTCATTTGATGCAATAATGTCACGTCTTTCTTCTTCTATATCTATATATATGGTGCGACAAGTGTACCCACATTTCGCCGTATATTTTTCTGTCCCATGATGTGATAGGACGCGGGCCGATCGCCATATCGGGCACAAACTCCAAACACGAAGCTGATATTGAGTTGATAAAACATAAATAAAATTTTTCCCGACCCATAATTTGAACCAAAGACCTCATGTGTTGCATCCGTAATACAACTGCGCTACCGAGGCAGATTGATAGTTAATGTTATAAAAAAAACATATCTTATGCCTGTATTGCCCGAAGGGGTAGGCAGAGGTGTGACTAGTGCACCTACATTTCGCCATATGTTTTTCCGTCTCATAATGTGATAGGGGGCGAGACTATCGCCATATCGGGCACAAATTCCAAACTCCGGGCTGATATCAAGTTGAAAAACCCAATATCATTTTTCCCGACCCGGGAATCGAACCCGTTATGTAATGTTATAATTATTTATTCTATAATTATTGTTATAAAAACTAAATTTATTAATTTATATGAATGTCTTCAATAGATAAGATAAAATTCTGCTAACTGTACGTCTATCAATGTTTGCACGACATTGCTAGATTTGTATTAATTCCAGATAATTCATTGGAACTCTCCGAGTAAATACAACATCAGGATCAGAGACGCGGATTACTTTAAAAACATTCACCTGTCTTACGTTAATTTTGACGGTAACTTGCTGAGAGAAAAGCTACATACATGTTCCCGTACAGAACCCGTTACATATAAGGTAAAATTAACAAAATTTGCAGCTATTCTGTTGTAAGACAAAGCGTATTAAAATCAAGCCATTTGGGCTACAGAGAGTTATTTATGATTTAATAGAAATATTAATAATAAAAATAATTTCTTTTCCAATTATATTTCATATATTTGTATTTATAATCTGTCATTATGACATGCAATTCATTCAATCAATTATACTTAAATTATGAAATTTAAAACGAAATGGCGTTCGCTTTTTTATCTATTGGAGTGATTGATCTGAAAAAGAATATTTGAATAAGAATCAAATTTTTTCAGATTAATCAGTCCGACCTGTGCGCCAGCTTCCGGGCGGCGCAGCGAGTCAAGCTGCGCACACACCTGTACTACATGGAGTACGCGTACGCTGACATCGACCACTTCGACGTCACCCTGGCGCTGCAGCTGTCTATGGACCGACTACAGTTCCTGGAGCGATTGGTTAAATATTGGGAAGGTCAGTTTATTTATTTTTTTCCTTCAGACGATTGTTTTATTTTAATAGTTCTATCACAAGAATATAAGTTAAAAAAATAAGGCCGCCATTTTGAAAAGTAACCTAACCTAATTTCGATGTCTATAAATTTCAAAATAATAATATAAGAATATGAAATTGGGTTCTAAGTTCTCTTGTTCTCTCTGTTATCTCTATATATTTGTCTATGTTATTTATTTATGCTAAAAACATTAGAAAATTGTGCTAAAAATTTGATAATACCCTTTTTAAACATTTTTTTTGTAACTACCTCATATTTCTGCTACTTTTTTCTTCACTGTGTAGTTTATAGTATTGTAAATATTACTTATATAAATTTTTAGGTCCTCTGAGTGCCGCCATTTATTTGTCGGACTGTGAAGTGACGAAATTCGAAAGCTTCATACGCGACTGGTCGGACACACTTAGCAGCAGGAAGAATATAGGATATCATTTAGTTTTCAAACACGACGCGGTAAGTGATTTCATACTTCACGACTGTGGGACGGGGTAGGCAGAGGTGTAACTTGTGCGCTCTACATACCACCGCACGTTTTTCCATCCCATTATGTAATAGGCGAGCCTATCGCCATATCGGGCACAAAAGCTCCGGGCTGATCGATACTCCGGGTTCAAACCTATGTTATAATTAGTTTTCAGATTGAATGTAAAATTATTATAAATAGTTTATAAGGAACAATGGGGATGTTTTAAAAACAAAAATCCCTAAAAAATAGTCATAACATTGTGTTTTTTTCTTAACAGGTACATTATCCAGTTAACTATCTTCGTAACGTGGCGTTAGAGAACGTAAATACGCCCTACGTGTTCCTAATGGACGTAGATTTTGTTCCAATGGCGGGCCTTTACGAACACTTACGTGACGCTGTCAAGATCATCAACCCTTATGCGCAGAAGAAGGTGATGAACCTATATTTGTTAGCAATTTTTATGTTTGATTCATCCTTTTCTTATTGGAAAACGGTGGGAACAGGTTTAAGAGTATCCATCAGTGATTACAAGTAAATACGTTTTCTGGTCCTTCGAGCCGGATAAAATGATTTCCTACTGTAGTGTTTGGTGGTGGCCGCGTTTGAAACGCAGCGTTACCGGGCGTCGCCGCCGCGCAGTAAGGCGGCCCTCCGCGCCCGCCTCGCCAGCGACGTGGCGCCGTTCCGTGCGCGCGAGTGGCCCCGCGGACATCGCGCGACTAACTACACCAAGTGGATTAAAGCTAATGCCCCTTATAAGGTAACGTTACGGGGAATATATGAGATGCAATCTCGCAGTAAATCTGAATTTGTAATCACTACAAACCCCTTTTGAATTAAGATGCGAAAGCTCTATTATTAATAAATGTGTCCGCAGGTGGATTGGCAGTCGGATTATGAACCGTACCTGGTGGTCCATCGTTCGATTCCTAAGTACGATACAAGGTTTTCCGGATTCGGTTGGAATAAAGTAAGTGGACAATTAATTCTTGGTCTATTTCTTCTGATTTCAAAGGAACGATTTTATTTTTGTCACTTTAATTTAATCATTTCACCTTTTGAAAGGTATTCACATAACAAGTCATTTATATTATATTTTTTTAATAAAAAATATTTTTTTGTAAGTGTGACAGTAACTACCAAAGTAAATATTTTTTTGTATTTAATTTCACAGACGTAATATCCAGTATGGTTAGTAAAAATTATCATAGAACCTATGTTACTTGTTTGTAATATTTTTTAAAAAAAAAAAACCTTCCTGGGGAAATATTACATTCTATAAAGGACATATACAAACATTCATTTTTCTACATTAAGATATCTCGCTATTTTACAACATGAGTCAACACAATGTTGAAGTGGACTGTCCACACGACACAGCTTTCTGACAAGCTGCGTGTGATCAGTGCTTTCTTGATGAAATTTAATAAAGTTCCATTTGATCTTATCTGTGATTGTTTATTGATGTTTTTCTACTCAGGTGTCTCACAGCGTGGAGCTGCGCGCGCAGGGCTACCAGGCCGTGGTCCTGCCGGGCGCGTTCGTAGTGCACACGCCGCACGCGCCCTCGCACGACATCACCGCCTTCCGCGCGGACCCGCACTACCGTATGTAAGTGTCTTTATAATTGATAGTAATAAATACATTTAAAATAATCGATAGGCTCGCTCCTCATGGGACGGAAAAACGTAACGCGAAATGTGGGTGCACTAGTTGCACCTCTGCCTACCCCTTCGAGGAGATATGTTTTTTTAAATCCATTTAATCCGTACAAATCATACAACACATATAAGAGAAATTAATACACATAAAAGAAAAAAAATAATACGAAAATAACATCTTATTTTTGAAATCTTATCTTTAATAGAAGTATTGGTAAATTATTTCATAATCTGCTAATATTAAAAAAAATGCACAATATTTCAGATGTCTTGCCATACTGAAACAGGAGTTCATGGACGATCTCAAGAGGAAGTACAATGTGACATTTGAAGAGCCTTCCAAACAGGAGTCGATTTACTCGGGACAGGCTAAAAGCTTACTACTAAACCAAAATAAAGTGTAATAACAAATATCAGCTCGGAGCGTGGAATTTGTGCCCGATATGGAGACAGGCTCGCTATGACATCATGTGACCTCTAGCCCTTCGGAACAAAAGTCGTGAGTATACTGAAACGTCACTTAATTTAACGGCTCACATAAGCCAACGCGTTTTTCAATTACAAAAGTTTTCAGAAATGCTTTTTTATTCGTAATTTAATTGCACGTGAAATAAAAAAAATATCAAATATTGTAAATTAAAAACGCGGATTAATTAAATACAACGATATTCAAGTGTTTATATGTATTATATTATAGTAAGAAAAATGTTACACATCTGCCTATCCCAGTTGCATTGAAAAGATGTTAGACCGTTTTTTTTATTATTTGAGCTTTTACTTTAGTCAAATCAACGTCAAATAATGCTATAGAACATCAGGCATTACTTGTAT
>JAABKM020000015.1:2889048-2909156 GCA_016277805.2 Papilio aristodemus | reverse complement strand
TCTGTACCAAACTTGTTGATAAATATGCAGGGATTTTCTCATGTCTATCCTCATTGACAAGATAAAATGAATCTATTTTTTTTTATTTCTTACATAAAAAACACAATCGTTCTCAATTCTGAATCAAAGATGACAGAACACAGATTTCCGCATCTTAACGCGGAAATCATTTAAATCTACGTGATGCATTTATAATCTTTATTTAAATTAAATAATAAAAAAATACAATGTGACGTTCCTTTTTTAAAATAAAGCAGATTATTTTTTTTTTAAGAAAAAGAAAAGGACTGGCTGTTCGGCCTTGGTTGACATTTACCGTCTGTCACTTGCGAAAACGTCACACGTGTGTCGCGCGTTATCGTTGAATATAAATCGAGGCACTTATAAAGTTAATCCAGTGTCCGTTTGTTATTCTTTCGCCATAAATAGATTCCCGGACGCATCTAGCCTCTCATTGTTGTCTTGTTGACAACAAAAAGGAGTACCTATCACGTTGGCAACACGTTGCAAAGACTGCGCAGGAGCATATTTTTTTTTTTATCTCGGAACTGGTTTTGAAAGCGGGCGGCCGTTGAACTCGCGAACGGTCTGGTATAAAGTCACCTCAAATGTGTCGGATACTTTATTGTCACTTTGAAAGTTTGAAATTTTTTTTATCTATGCTGTATATATATTAGGCCATTTGTGAACACGTTGATAGACAGATTTATGAAAAATAATAAGTGTTTTTATTCCATGTATAGACACCACGCAAGATGACATTTGGTGTAGATAATAAAATTAAATCTAATGATTGTGTTTTGTTTAATGACATATATAAGAGATTCATTAGCTATTCTAACTTTAATGTTTATTAACACCAAGTATTATTGACATTGAGAAATTCCAATTAAAAAAAATACCTCACGTCTTTTTTTTTAGTTTAGTAACAGTGATGCAGTCATATTATTGTAACATATGTAAACAGGCTTTGTATGGTACAGTTCCAACTACGGTATTGAGAAATTTATAAGGATGTATTGAATGGCGCCCATAATTTTATCTGCATAAATATATGTAATAGTGTGTAATAATAAATAACACATTAAATTAAATATGTTTTAAATAGTTTTCACTGCCTTCGCGGCGCAGTTGTATTAAGGTATGTCTGCTACGAACCAGAGATGGTTCGACTCCCGGGTTGAGCAAAGTGATATTGGATTTTTTTAACGCGATAACAGCGCGGAGTTTGGAATTTGTGCTTGATACCGCGATAGGTTTGCCCCCTACTGAACAATAAAATCTTTATTTCGAAGTAAGCCGAGTTTACACCAGGCGTTATTTACAAAAAAAAAGGGTATACTTTATTATTTTTTTTAAATTACCGATTGACTCATCCCGTGACGCAGCGAACGCGTCGCAAACAATTACAATAAAACATTTCCACAACAATAGACGGCACACTCATTAACTTTGACATGTATGGATGTAGGAATAATTTATGTCTACACAGACCCATAATTTTCTTGATAAGACGGAGCCACTTAGACGGGACGGGGGCGTTTTGTTTTCCTCAAATCTTCTTCTGACAAATTTTCAATTATTTTTACTTAAAATGAAACGTAAGAACTAAAAATATAAATTAAGCTGAATAATAAATACTTGGCTTCTTGATCTTTAAGAAATTTATAGAAGTAGACTTCTCAACAGCGAGAGATGCCAAACGCTAACCGTAAGCAACAAGTGCGATCTATAACTAGCGTGACATATTTATGCGCGGGAAACGTTCACAGATAATTTATTTATTTTATTTTATAGATACAGCCAGTGTTTATTCATTTCGATCATTCACATTTCTTTAATCTGTGCTAAACTCATTTCAATTTTTTCCAAGAACCAGCGACCCGCCCCGACTTTGCACAGGTGCACACAAGTGCACGAATCTTCCTTACGAATCACTCTGTCTATTGGTGAAAACTGTATTGAAATTCGTTGTGATTTTTGAAAGATCTAAGCGTAGAGACAACGGAAAGCTGCTTTGATTTATACTGTGTTAAGATTTATTTATTAATAAATTATTTTTGCTCATATTTTTTTTGTCTATGGGTAGCGGTAAATAGTAAATAATGTGAACAAAACTGTTAGAAGAAAACACATACAAAGTAAAAGCGGTAAATGTACAAAATTAATATTAAAACGAAACATACAAACATACGCAATTGTTTTTGAAAGCATCCAATCTGTCAGCGAATCGCACATCAGTCCACTGGTCGTCGGCTAAAAGAATTTCACCTTGACATGAGAAAGCTGACAGCGGACACACGATGTTACCAAGACCAGTTGAATGGTCATACTCGTTCGTTTTATAAGGACATTATCACACGAAACAAACTTTGTTTTATAAGGAGTACCCGACGTAAAAGTGCCAAGATCACGTCAAATGAGAATTCGTAATCTCTGCTTACCTTCTAAGTTACTGGTGAACGCATTTATTATTGTTTTATGGAAGATATTGGTTAAAGCGATTAGATTTATTTATTTATTTAGCGTTATTAAATCCACAGCTTGTTTACATTATAATTACAAGTGACAATAGATAAATAATTTGAGGTTTATATGTATAAAACTTGCATATTATAAAAAAAAGAAAATTGATAATTTTAAATACGCAATATTCTCCACTAACTGTGCGGAGCCTAGACGAGTTGCTAGTTAAGAATAAATACTGAATCATTCAAATGATTAATTGAATAAAATCCTTTCAATATTTATTCTAAAATTATTGATTAAAACGTTTCAATAGAAACAATAGTATATTATGAATGAAAGCAATAATGTTGTTAAATACAAGATGACTGTTTCTTTGTAAACACATTCTATGATCTGTCTCAACAGATGACAGATTCAATATGGAAACGTATATCGTTGTACTGGTCTCAAACGTGAAGATCTTCTGTTTCACATTTTACACGAGGAGTAATGATTTATGAAAGGGGTTTGTATATATGTCCGTTACATTACGACCTCCAATAATCTAAACGGTTTGGTCACTTTGGAAAAGTGACATATCATTTAATTCGCATCCTTTTCCGATCATAGGTGTACAGTTAGAGGAGTTTATTGTTTTTTGTTAAGTTAGTGTTGCTTACTATATACAGTTTTAGTTTTCATTTTTTTTTAAGTGTCTCTATGAGAAGATATATTTGCTACCCGTGAAACTGGATCGCTAGTATTTTAAAACATTTCGCTTCAGTGAAACTTGGTCACACTTGTACTCGATATGAAAGCGACAACTCAATATGTAAATGGGAGCACGATTGTTGACAGTAAATAAATTCGTAGATTCAACTTGTCTGCGATAAATTTAGTGGTTATACTTTACGTAGATAATCCCTAAACATGACACATCCTACGCGGCAAACAACGCCGTGCGTGACAAGAATAGTGATGGGCCATATCACGAATCGTAAATGTTATCGGTTTTTAATGTAATCTAAGTCTATGCTACCGCTATGTGGCGGGTAGGAATAACTAAAGAAGACTTTTAAATTTATTTAAAAGCATATTTTACTACAATCTAACGTTGTAAACATGTATTGTGTAATAGATTTTTATAGTCACTTTTTTGTGTAAATGTAATTTATCGAGATAAAATAAAAAAAGTTCGTATTCGCTCATTGGAAAATTTTTATAAATATTCATAAATCTTAATGATATTTTGTAAAGTATTACATTTTCGGTATGACAAATTCAATAGTTTTATTTTTGTTATCCATCAAAAACAAAAATTCTTACAAATTGAATAGAAAAAATCCTTTCTATTAAATTATGTCTAATTTAGTTAAAATGTAAATAATGATTTAACGCTCAAAAATGCCATTGTTTTATTTTTTTACAAAAATAGTTTTGTTATAATTTGAAGAATTGGATTATTTGATTGTTTATGAATGACGATGACAAAATTACAATATATTATATATTATATTAGATAAAATTATAATATATTGAACATAATTTCCCAACAGCATTCGTAAAATGCGCCATGAATTCTCCCAAGCTGGCTAATATTAAATATTAAAATTTTGCAGTACAATAAAATAATTGTTTGACAATATTCATTTATACATTAAATCTTTGGCTATTGTGCTATTTTTGTACGTTACTATAAATTCAGACGTCTTTTTATGAACCATGAAATGCCGGAACGAAGTTGCAATTTTTACGTACGGTACATAATGTTTTTTTTTTTTCAAACATGTTGCGGCGACTGACTTTAATTGATTGAGTCTATTAAACAAACGTTTCGCAGTCACGTTGCCAAAATGAACTCGATATAGATAAAACATTCTAATTTTATGTGCTACACTTAAAATGCCATTTATTTGTCTCTGGATACATTTAACGGTTTTTATTTTTATAAATTTAACCTACTTGGTGTTGCCAGATGTTTTTAATTGTTTGTGTCCTGTTGGTTACAATAAAGTTTAAAACATCAAAAATGCGCTCTGACAGTCTAGGAGTCTCCTTTAGGCTTTTTTTTTAATTTCATAGAATAAGATTACCAACGAGCAAGCGGTTACCAATGACTCACAAATGCGTAACCTAACTTTGAAGGAAAAAGAAACCTTCCTCTGCCACATCCTCTGCCACATTCTCTTCCACTTCTCATCTTTTCATTATTAGAAATGGTTGGAATGAGAAAGAGGTTCATAAATTAAGATTTCCGGATTATCATCATTAGACGAAACGCAAAATACTTTTACTTCACGCCTATCTGTTTGTTGTTTGGGATTAACATACGACAGGGACTTCATACCAGTAATCATCAATTTAAAATGATTTAAACTTACAGACTTAAATAAATATATAAATGGCTTAACTCACGTTTCACGGCGTTCGGTGTTAGTGCCGACAAGTTTCAGACCTTTCAGAGGTCCTTCATCAGGGTGAGTGGGCTTGTTTCGCGATCGCATCCCGCATCGCACAGTGCTTATGTAGATCTCCAAAAGGTCTGAAACTTGTCGGTACAAACACCGAACCCCGCGAAACGTGAGTTAAGCCATTTATAAATTTATTTAATCTTCAATTCCTTAGTATTACTCGATTACGGTAGCTATTTAATGTAATAGCTGATAATGACTCGTGGCTCTACCATTGCTGTATTCTTATTTCAGTGACGTAGCCAATGAAAAATTAAAAAAACATAAATGTCGATAAACGAGTATTGTCAATGCGGCCTTATCTTTAAAAAAAACCAATACTGTGGTTGTTTTGTATCAGTAACACGTTATTCTACTGTAATTTATAATTGTGTGTAATGTTTTATTAAATTTCACATCTGTATTATTCTGATGTATGAAAATATTATAGAAATATTGTTTTACAAAATATGTTTTTTTGGGAATTCATTGGTATTTTAACGTCTTCTAGTAGATAGTTGATTAGGAGGAAAAACAAAATTTCAAATATACGTTCTCAATATTTAAAACTAAAGGATTTAGGCAAAGGCACTTTGTACAGACAGCCACTTCTGTCGTTTGCTTTCGAGAGCGTGTATCGTAGCCCAGTGAACAATAGACAAAAGACATCATTTGCAATGTAATCGTGCGTTCGGAATCGTGACCAGAGCTGTATGATCGTAACATGTCCCGTAACGTTCGTTCGTAAACCTAAATAGATGACCCGAATACTGCTGCAGGCGAGCTTATTATAAGTCGCTGGAGAGTGCCCTGCTTGTCTAGAATGTCACAATGGAGTTTATACGGCCTTGGTGTTACTGGCCGGTAACATTCCACGCACTATTGTTAAGTACAGATTAATAGACATTCAGTTGAATGTCATTAAAAATTATATTTTAAAAATTACTGTTAATAAATTTTACTTCACTGCTTCATCATTAATTCACTAGTATGCATCAAAGATATTATGTATAATACATAGAACATATATATATAATACGTCTTTAACATGGCATATTTTACTGATTAATTTGTTCATAAAAATACTAAAAAAAGATGTTACAATATGTATTAGACATTACACTAATAAACATTTTCGTACTAAACCTCTTCTTTTAGGACGTAAATTCAATAAGTCTGATTTTGAATAAGACATCCCTCATTACATGTATAGGCATATAAATAAAGATTAATTAAATGTCATGATTATCTAAGGATAACCTAAGTGTTAATACTAGAAAGAAGGATAAGAACATTACAAACAAAACTACTAGTCGAAATTCTATCGAATAGTCTCTATTATGTTGCCCTCAACAATTGGGACGTTTAACCGTAACAATATTAAACAATAATGACGCGATAAAACTTCAAACTACATGTTAAAAGTTCATGAATCAAGTTTATACATCGTTGTATGTTCAGCTTTCACGTGCGACATTTTCGGAAGGGAAAAGAGGCACGGTGCGACATCTTTCGATGCCCCACTTTTGACGGGCTTTTTGGCGCGAAGTTTCCCTATAGGTCCGTACCAAAACCGGTATCGTATACCGATTATTTTTAGCATTGTCATTTATCGATAATAATTGTACTACACTTTTTCTTCTGTGTAACGAGAAAACGATATTATTTCAATTATAATTCCATAGAAAAATTAAAGAGTGATTATCAGTAAATTGCTATTTTAACTGTTGTTTTTTTATGGCTTTTTTCAATTAAAAATACTTAAAAGATAAAGGGCAGGTCCACAAATTTAATTGAAGATTTGAAGCATTTATGATTTGGTTATGATCACGGTTTATAAAGCACGTGTTAGTCACTACTAATGATATTTTCATTAATAAAGCATCAATTTACAAATGTATCTTAATTACTTTTGGCGCGCATTTCAAAAACAGAATTACGAGAGAAAGTTCCATTGGTGATTCAATTTTGGAGCGATAAATATAAAAGATGGTTGATGTGGTTCAGTTTTATGACAGAATACTAATTAACCTTAACTCTCAATATGAACTGGACTAATTTATTAGCTGCCAATTTACAAACATTTGGAGGGAATTTCTATCTCTTTTTCTTCTTTTTTTACTTTTTCTTTAACTCATTTGAAGCGGTTTTCCTGTTATTTAAATTGTAATTCAGCCAGTGTTTTTTATATGTCATATTGTCAATTTTGTTGTCCCGCCTTATAAATAAAAAATGTGATGGCATTAAAATAAAAATAAAGAAATTTAACACACTTAAAAGATGTCTGGATGCAGTTGAAAAGTATTTCCAACGAGGATACATTACAAATCCTTTTCTACGTCCAGAAATAAGCATTCTTTTAATAAATACAAATGCATGAAAACAAAGCTAGTTATATTCAAATATATAAAATATTCAGGTGTTTGACTTCCGCGTGTTCCTAATCTATCAGTGACCTGTCTCTTAATAATATTTTAATTAACTTGTGTTAATTAATGTTTACGATTTAATTTTAAAGTTTGTAATTGTCGCAATTAGTTTGTATTACATTATTTTTTATTTATTTCATGTCTTTCTTTTACAGAATACGCGATATGATCCACGTGGACGAGACAGATCCAGTTGGCGGTAAGGATATTTTAATATTAACTATATTAATGTCAAGAGAAGAAGACTTAGCAGTCCGTAGGCTACGAGACATCTGTATAATAAGTCCTTGGGTCCATTCGCCTGTCTTTTAATCTGAGGTTTTAATGTTTAAAAATAAATATTACTAATTTCTTTTTCTTAGTGATTTCAATTTTTAACACTAAAGCTAAGAAAAAATTCCCATAAATATTTTATGCGTTTGAACATTAAAAACATTTGGGACTTTTTTTGAACTAACGAAATACCATTTTACATTTTTTTTTAATAAATACACGTAACAGATCCCCTGTACATTTTCTTCTGTGAATTCTTGCACGTTTTCCATCAAATGCATTGAACACAATTATATTTATTACTTAAAAAAATGTCAGACGTTATTTTTTTACACATTTACATTGTTTACGCTCGAGACAAAGTCGTTCACCTTTCGAATGTTATTTCTTTTATTCAAATTTGTTTATTTAAACCATAACTGTATAACAGATGTCCTTCAAGTTGAATACGAATAAAGTATTAACAAAACGAGCGATCGACTCATATATAATATCCGAAGGGGTAGGCAGGTGTGCAACAAGTGCACCTACAATTTTTCCATGTTTTTTCGTCCCATTATGATAGGTGGCGAGCCTATCTCCATATCATATTGCCCCACCCAGGATTCAAACCCGAGACCTTAATGCAGACGCACCGTAATACAACTGGGCCACCGAGGCAGTTCCCTATTACAATATAATGATTCATTAATCGTCCCCTGTTAGACTGATTAAAACTTAATAAAATACCAAGCACACCTACGTATGCAGTATCTGCTATGTACATTGAAAACAGCTGCAAACGTCACTGCACTGCCACTTGTGTCAATAAAACTGATCTCGATTTTAAGTGATCGATTTTATTGCAATAATTTGTCTATTCCATTCGATTCATGTTGAGCGCAATGCAGGGAACTCCCCTTAATTTATCATCCCATTTCATCATCGTATTTCACATCTTGACACCTTGATATAAACATATCTCACGGCTATAGTCCCATATTAAATCGTTATGACAAATAACACATGTACGTACACATTTAACATCGTATATTTTAGTACTAAGTCTGTATGTTCACAATATCCATTTATACTTTCAATAGCGAATGACTCACTACGTCTATTAATCGAATGATAATTCGTGATAAATTCGATACTGACACTCAATATCGTATCAAGAGAGACGCGGATCGAAATAGATTGTACGATCGTTAATAAAATAAACAAAAACACATGATTTTTGGCAGAAGAAAGGAATCCGTCTTTATTTTTGACCGGAGCGCGTCGGATGGTTCAAATCGCCGCCGCGACAGACCGCGAGGGTTGCCAGCATTGTTAAACGCACCGAATTGTGGGAGAAAACCAACTGTTTATTTTATCCAATAATAGCTGCCCACGACTTTATCCACGTTTATTTAGCTTCATTATATATCATTTTCCTCGCCAGTCATGCTGAGATTAAAAATTACCGACTTTAATAAAAGCTTAAAACTGTAAATAAATAACAGTTATTTTCTTTTTCAGAATAAATGTTGTAGCAAAAAAATGTCCACCTACATAGGGGCGAAACGTATTAAAAAAATTTCTATTCCTATAATATTACAATTAGTTTTCTTTTACATCTCAAGAAGAGCAGAATTAGTACTTTACAAGAGTAAACCGGGGCACCACAGTAAGTCTATATACCATCTGTTAAGATAAACTTTGGTGTTGTAGGTTCAAACGACTCCAGCTTTCTCCACATCTGGCAACACCATTAGCGTAATACGGTCGCGAGAGCTTGAATTTTTTTCTCCCTTATCTTTTAGTTTATCGAGCAGTGCGATAGGTGCGTCTGAGTGAAACCGGCACGATCATTACGGATAAGCAATAACGCATTCGACCTACTTATGAATATGAAACAGCGCCTTATCAAAAACCCGTGTTGCTGACTTTCTTACGGTCTACATGATTTCACTTTTATACTGCGATAAAATATTTTATGGTAACGACAATGGAAATTTATGATTACGTTGACACGCGCTGAGTTACGGAGCGAGTCCTGTGGTTTTTTAATTTTCATCATAAGTTTGTCGAATAATGGACGATATAAATATACGTTGGGGATCCGGATTCGATTCCCAGGTCGGGAAAAACGATTTTAGGTTTTTCAACTTAATGTCAGCCTGGAGTTTGGAATTTGTATCCGATATGGCGATAGGCTCGCCCCCTGTCATATGGGACGGAAAAATATATGGCGAAATGTGGATGCACTAGTTGCACCTCTGCCTACCCTTTCGGGGAATACAGACGTGAGATATGTTTTTTTTTATAAATATAAAGCTGTGATTTTTTACTTCGACGTAACAACTGAGTGCAAAAACGCGATGCGATGCGGTGCTGACCGCGGCTCCAATATTCAAACTCCGGGCTGATATTGATCCGGGATTCGAACCCGAGATCTCGACGTTGCAGTACCGTACACGTAATAAGTGATACAACAGCGCCATCAAGATAGTCTGTTTACAATCTATACTAAAAGATATGAAGATTTATTTCATAAATGTACAATATTAATGATCATTTAATTCCGACAATGGAGATTTGTACTAAGGTGTTTGCAACCCTAAGCGTCGAGCGCTGACAGTTCTTAACGCGACATCGTTTGTCACGACTGATGACGAAATCTTGGTCAATGCAGTTCTAATTTAACCATCTAGTTTGAGTTTATTATAATCTTAGACAATTACGTAAACATTATCTTTATTTGTTAGTATTTATAATTGATGAATCAGGTTCAACATTCACTCTGACGAATGAGGCTTGAAAATTAAGTCGGTTACGAATACTTTTGCATTTGGAAGTAAGGAAAGGAAGGCTGGAATTAGCAAACTTTGTGAATGACAAGACAAACTATGTCACGTTTGTGGTTTAAAAAATCCGTTTTGACCACTTTCCGTTGAATTTTGTTTCATAGAAATATAGTTTACTATAACAATTCATGTGATATTTAAAACAATGGATGTAGCGTATCATTTCACTTAAATTATAACTATTAAAAAATCTGATTATTTAAGTTTTAATAACTTTGAGAATGTAAGCGAACTCTGCAAATATCTCTTGCAAAAACGTTGCCTTGTCAACAAAAAATAAAAAATCTCGAACTCGATAGTAGCGCCATCTATCTTAACATCTTATCCATACCAAGAACCAACACCCGAAATTCAATTAATTATGTCCAACCGTTTCGGAGAATTTCAGCCGCCATAAACAAACATAAAAAAATTATTAAAAAATAATAATATTAGTCACTGGCGACCGAATTTGTATCTTGTATGTCGCACCATTAAATTTATTTCATAAAATCAATGCCATAAAGATATATTCCCGATTGCCACGAAAAATACTGTCAAACGATATTGGGATAATTAAAAAAAAGCCTAAATCTCAATTTTAGTACCAAAATATTTTCATTAGTGAAGTTCGAAATCCATCGACATTGTTACCAATAATATGCATACGAGGCTGTACACAATGTCATTTGTCTACTTTCCAATTACAAAAAAAAACAAACAAGTATTAGAAAGTGTCACTTATCTGCAAGAATCTAGTACCGCGAAATTTGAAAGTGTTTTGACATAAGTAAGACGTAAATAGAATTGTAAGTTTAAATATAAATAATTTTTGCTTGAATGTCAAGTGTGGAAGATAAAATAAAAAAAATCGTCGCAAATTAAACCATGCATAAAATGAATTAGTATTTTGCTTTTAAGTCGAGATTTCAACAAATCATTTTGATAAAACAAACGCTAGAAATACGCTACATATTCTGTCTCTTTTTAACCAAGGCGGTTAACTACATTTTTCTTTCTCTTTCAATATCAAACACGGTACCTTTATTATGGCAAACTATTACGTCTTGTTTGCGGTAAAATACATAAATATTTTAATTTCTATAATCGTCGCTCCAATTTATTGTTCTAATTTATTAATAGACATTAAAATATCGTTACGTAATTACAAATAAATATATTTCTTATTAGCTTTTTTGTAATTAAGATAAATTTCATACTGTTTTAATGTCATAAAATTTTCTTTATGTACAAAAATGATTTGATATTTTAAGTAATTAATAAATACAGATTATATATAATTACCATTTTAATATATTTTGACCTGTGTAGAAACGAGATTTATAAAATTACGAAAGGAACAATAAAATTAAATGTCAATCTGAGAGACAAAGTTACATTAAAAATAATGATAACAGAGTCCTATGTCTCAGACCAGTTATGGGCAAAGTACGGCCCGCTTAAGTATTTAATCCGGCCCGCCAAGGGTCCATCAACATGGATAGTATATGGCCCGCTATAATATTGTTTTGACGGTCGAGAAGTATAAAGCAGATTCTACTTCGCAGAACACAATGTTTTTATAATATAGTGATTAAAAGTTTTAACTAAAAATGCATTTTTTTATAATTCCAGACCTCTAGAATTTCTTAAACTTCGTGGCCCCCCCTCATTAAAAAAGTTTGCCCACCGCTGTCTTAGACATTCTGTAAATGTTTTGCATATATGGATTCAAAGAGAGAAATGTGTTTAGCATGGGATAAATAGCAAGAGAGGTAATATACTGTTATATTTTCTTTACAGAGATAGAGCCGCCGTTCCCCTGTCGCGATGTCACCATCAAACGCGGTGCGGATGTCAACGACTTTTTCGAAATGCTGTCAGAGATTGGACGGTGAGTCACGACAATATCGCACGTAATTTTTCGTCACACAAGTCAGGTTTTACCAACGTTTGAACATCAAATATATTACAAAAGACTTTACATCATTTTGTGGTTATACGTGGTGTAATTTAGTGTTTATCATGTATATATTATGACAGTACACAGTTGCCTGTGCTTCCCGAAAGGATTGACAGAGGTACAACTAAAGCGCCCACTTTTTATTGTATGTTACCGTTCCATCATGTGATAGGGGTCGAGCCTGTAGCCATATCGAATTGAAAAACCCAAAATCACTTTACCCGATCCGAAATGCGAATCCATGAGCACAGCAATACAGCTGTTTCTTAATACGACTGCGTCATTGAGTCACTTGTAATTTCTTCATTAAAACAATATCTAATATTCTTCTAGTGGCAAGTTCGGCACAGTATACCTCTGTCGCGAGAAGAGTACCGGTCTGGAGTTAGCAGCTAAGCTGGTGTCTGTCAGCCGACGAGACGAGAGACGGAATGTGGAGAGAGAAGTGGAAGTGATGCGGAGACTGCGCCATCCGCGGCTCATACAACTGTACGACGCGTACGACTGGGGGAAGTACATGTGCGTCGTACTTGAGCTGTGAGTATTTTGACATCTTAATTTAATTACCAACCAGTCTAGAAGGAGCTCTAAGCTACAAGATCCCTACCTGATCTTGTTTTTAATGAATACGTTTTCAAATAATTCTGTCTACCCTTGAGATGATCGAAATTGTATTGAATTCATCTCGCTACCGCCGCTCTTTTAAACAAAAAAAAGACACATGATATTTTACCTCAAAAAAATTTATTAGAGAATCAAATATAAATTTAGGAATAAAACCTTATGACTCATATTAAAACAAATTGAAAGACTAAATAGCTAGTTATAAAAAGAATTTGGCATCACTTGTAACACTTCTGAAATAGTATTATCAAGATAAAAAAAAATCTAATGAGACATTCAGCACACAGCGTGAGTGGCAGTTTTTAACATCATACGAGTCAGTTTTATTTCTAAGCTTAATATAAATTTAGACTTTTTAATACATTCGTCTATGAGTTGGAAAAATAATTACAAATTAATTTAAAAATATACTTATGACATTGCTCCCCAGCTCAGTTTCATAGTGGGTAATTTATTTTGCAACACATCTAACTCTTTGGGGGCCAAAAACTTTAACTATTACTTGTTATTTTAATGCAAAATTTTGTCACAAAATTACCTAAGATTTAATTATTATTTTTAAAGAAATTTTAATATATTATTTAAATAATCTACTCATATTTCAAAACAAATAGATTTCTCGCTATTAAATAAAAGCAGTTGTTTACGTCGTCATATGTTCTGTTCTGCATTCCTTAGCATACCTCATCGGTAAATCTTGTCTGACCACTCGAGATCGTATCTGATGCACCAACATCTACAAACCAATTTATGTACGAGTACAGTCAGGGCAAAAACGTTTTCGTCACATTAAAGAAATCTGTCATACCAGAGGTATTGACACACTGACAATTAATCAAAACATATTTGATTTAAACTTCTATATGAAAAAGTCTATAAAATTATATGTATATAGATACAATTATCTTGGTTCTGTAGTTTAAAAAGGTACTAAGTGATTTGATAAAAGAATTAATTTAAGAACTGACAAAGGTTTTCGTACTCGACTGTACTTAAAAGCTATAACAATTGAATAACTTGATATTTGTGGTAAAAATGATTTGTTTGTTAACTGTATTACGAGAAACGATTTATTAGAAATTTTATTGTATTTAAATTAATTATTTCTCTTATTAAAGTTAACATTTTTTTTTAAATAAATGTCATTGAATAATTGTTTTATAATTTAATTTATTTTAAAACTGCTTAAGTTGAAATGAAAATGAACATTAAATGAATGATTGTAAAGTCGCAGACACGAATGTGTCATTATTTATAACTATATTAAAACTATAAATATAGAGTTCAATACAGTGCACCTTATATTTCCTTGTTGTCTCTATTCATTTATATAATATAATACAATTTTATTACGATATATTTTACCGTATACACATGTATGTCGCTGAATTAAACTGCGACTGATTTTAATACTTTTTTAAATTTATCTAAGCGTATACGATGATTAAGATGTTTTGGTCTTTTAAATTTCCGAAGAATAACAAAACGAATAATGGAAAAATAGGAACCGAATAATGTCTCGGTGGCGCAGTTGTACTGTACGGTTGCAAACCTGTGGTACGGGTCGGGAAAATAATATTTTGTCTTTTCAACTCGATATCATCCCGACGATTGAAATTTGTTCCCGATATGGAGATAGACTCGTCCCCTATTACATGGGACGTCAAAATGTGAGTGCATTTGCAATTCTGTCTACGCCTTTGGGGAATAGAAGCTTTAGGTATTTTTTTTAATAACCTAACTCGTTAGTCTGCTGAATTCAATAGCATATGTTGACAAGTCATAACCGTGTTTAAGGGACTGCGGCTAATATTTATTTTAGTAATAATACTCGCGTGTGAATATTTCCTGATTCACCTGCCCGGCGCACTCCGAACGCATTCTATATTCGTGTTCATTCAAACGGTCCCGCGATGCTCGTATGACTCATAGGTCAGACTCGCGGATAGCTTAAGGGTTTGGAATCGAATTGTTTTGTTTTTATTATAAGGAATTTTATGATTAATTCATTGGAATCTTGCTCGTGATCTTACAGCGTTAGTCATTTTTTTCGTCTGTGTATTTACCGTCGCTTATTATGCTTATTCAATAATTGTTCAACACGAAGTTTAAACAGTAAAAATAGCCATTAATATTCTAATAAATAAATAATTTCAAATATCATAATCTTGGACGCACATGCTCGTCGGTTGCGGGTACTTCTTACATCGTTTTTCTTTAGGATGTCAATAATCTGATCGATGTAAGATATATCGTGTTTCAAATAAAAACCTAAACTTTGCAAACAATTGTAGCTTACATGGGGCCATTACACTTTTTTTTTCTTCGAAAATGTTCTAAATTTGTGGAAATTGTGAGAAGTAATTGCTATAGCTAATATTATAAGACAATGTGTAAAAGAAATCTTTGCTCCGGAAGCAATATTTGTTAAGTTTCCACCCGTAAATAAATAAAACCTTTACGCGGCTTAAATTGTCATATTTTAACAGATTCATTAGTAAATATACGAGTATATAAAATGTCTATCAATTGAATAAAGAGGAAGCATTTGTTTATTTTTTTTGTATTTAAGACAAGTCAACATCATAAATATTAAGAAAGACATAGAAGAAAATCATAATAATTGACTTCTATTTATCTTGACGTAGGTTAAGGAGCACGTCTACGATTCACAGACTATAAAACTTTCAGTATCCGCTGCAAGTTGTAAACATACTCTTAAATGTGCTTGTGACGTAATCGCGTAAAACGTTCGCAAATATTCAAACTTCAAAAAACGATCATTACTTTGTGACTAATTTTTACCTTACTAGTGATATGTAATAATAATTATTAATACCGTCCACAGTCCGCAGATAAGCGAATAAAATTTTCGTACCGAATGTACACTTGATAAATGTACAGTCACAGTCAGTCAGTTAAATTTAAGTTTTTAGGACGACGCCTGTGTCTCAGTTATTAATTATAGGAGACGAGTTCTGAAATACTAACCGTGGGAATCGTCGGACAATGGACATACTTCGGTGTGCCATTATAGTTATGCGGTTAAGGAATGCGTATGCCGCATAGTAACGATGTTATAAAATATTGTGGCCAACGTCGGCATTGATGCCTCCATCTTTTGATTCGATTCAAAATATCTGGAAATAAAAAAAAATACATGTATGTTTCTCTGTATATAAGTACTAAACAACTCCAGCCTTGGTCGTGTAGACGAATAAAGGTAAAATAAAATGTTAACTATAAAAAATGAGCTTTCTATTGGTGAAAGAATTTTTTACTATCTATTCAATAGTTTTTTTTAGTAACTGTTTTCTGCAGTTCCCGTATTGCGGATGTTCATGAGCGGCGGTGATCACCTAACTTTAAGCGACTTGTCGCTCGTTTGCCTCCTTTTTACTATAAAAAAGCTCAGCACTATCAAATATTTTCATTTTACAATATTATTAATACTGGTGCTCACATTCTAACGTTCATAAATTGAAGATTATTTTTCAAAATGGCAAGGTTATTTTTTTTTAAGTTGGGGGAGAGCTATGTCTCCCCGTCCGGAACTCCCCTGACATGCTTAGGTCAGGGACCTTATTACCATTTGTTGTGAGTATCTTTATTAAAAAATTTTGCTACATTTCCATGGCAAGGTTAAGGTCGTCTTATGACTTAAAATAACAAATTCAAATACAAATAAAAACACAGAATGAGGTAAAAATCAGTTCGGTAACTAGGGCGAAGATTTTCGATACATAACAGTAAGTAATCGAGGACAAAGGAGTGCAGTTATTTATTGTCTAAAATGTGAAAGTCGAAGTTATGAGTCAGACGCGGGAGGTTGCAAAAAATCGCAAATCACCGTAAAGTCGCATATCGGTACTGTTAAGCACATGTAAATTTTTTTCAGTTAGCGGTAAACGAAAAAGATAACGGTAACTTTCATAATTTCATATTTACGTAAATATTATACTATACATTGTTATTAAACTAATTATATAGGTTTCTTGATGTTTATTTTATACATTACGCCTGTGCTCCCCGAAGAGGTAGGCAGAGGTGTCCATTATCATATAGAATTCCATTGCCTTTTAGAGGAAGTGTAGAAAAGAGTACATTCCTATGGAAAAAAACATTACCCTTCTGCCAGTGGGACAATAAACCGTTATCGAAACTAAAAATTTGTATGGAATGCATTTGCACCTCCTACTCATTAATATTATACGAACATTTCCTTGTTGTACCTCCTCATAACCTAAACCTACATGCTATTAGTATTGTTTCTAGGTCAATTTTATTCTTTATTTTTAATGTGATTTGTAAAAAATATTTGTAGTAAAAACTATCTTTAAAATGAACAATTTAAACGTGATTTCCACTAAATTGCTTTTAAGACACCCACTAATAATGAAATTACGTCATATAATTGCCGCGGCCATACATTATGAAAATTATTTTAAGTATAACAGAGTAAAATAATAAAGCAACATTGACTAATCTGTTAACGGAATCACAACACTGATTCATTTGGCAATGATTTCTACGAATGCTCTGAATTCATTTTAGATTCGTGTGATAATTGACTTGATTTGATAATCACCTTACGTGACTTACGCGTTGAGGTTATGTGTCAATTTTTGTAACATATTTCCTGTTTGTTGTAATCTGTTTATGTAATGAATACTCTGTTCATATTTGTGTTCAAATCATATTTGTAATATTTGTTCCTATCTTTTAATATTTATACATCAACCATACCTTTGAAATAAAGAAAATTAAATAGGAGTTGTCAATTGAAATTTCTATAAAAAAAAGGAGTAAGCTTATGTTTTTATATAAATGTATTACGAAAACTCTAAATTTAATAAAAAAAAAGGTAAAATAAATTAACTGAATGTATTATGTATGGATTACCATCCATACATAATACTAATATTGAAATGGTCTTATGTTACGCACGTTAAACAAGTCCGAAATAAAAAAGGGCGGGAAATAAAGCGTGTCGATAAAACAGTGCAATATGCACATTTAATGATCTCCAATACATTTGTAATTTACAACGAATGCTTTCATGAAGCAATGGATCTTACTAATCCAATATTAAACTCGAAAGTCAAGTGGCTCCTTAAATGGCGACAGACGTTCGTACAGTCGCATTAAGAGTGTTTTATAAAGCTGTGGCGTCGGGGCGCGTCAGATATTACGGCGCGGACGCATAGTTGGCGCGTCGCCATCTTGCACGCCATCTTTAATGTCCTCTAGGGTTGCCAGATGTTTTTAATTTCAAAGGACAAAAGAGGAAATTAATTTTATAAGTGATTTAATTTTAGTTAAATAAACTTTAAAACTTAACCTAGATAAACATTAAAGTGGTTCGAAAGATCGCTTACCGAATTATATTTTTAAATATACGTAAACGGTATTACACTCTTCAAATATTGTATTTATCTCAGATTCTAACTCGTCATTCTAACCGGTCACGAACCCTCTGAATTTAAAGGATTCTCGCTCTTTTGAACAGATAATTCTGTCAACAAATTTTAACTACTAGAAAGATCCTTGGAAAGCTGAATTAACCTCTCGAGAAACGTAGCCTGTTTATTGCAATTTTTATTGTCGCCCTCTCTTGTATTATTTGCTGATTGATTGCTAAAGGCTAGTTATAAAAGTAATAATTATTGGTTACATTTTTATTTATATCATTAAGATAGATGTTAAAAAACCGTAGCGTAGTAAAAGAATTTTTAAATGAATTCAGTTTATGAGGAATAAAGAAACTCCTACATTGATCTCCATAAAGATATTTTATTAGATAATATAAGTTTAGATTTATTGTTTATAATTGTAGCATTAATTTATTCTTTATTAAGTAAAAAAAAAACTCTTTAAGAACTCTAAAATCGTAATGCTGTAGATATAAAAAATTATATTGGTGTTGCAACCTCACTAAATGTCGAATGTCATTAATATTACAATGACATTTATATTTTTTAATTATACTCTGACAGATTTATTGAAAGTCATATTGGATTTATCATTTATTATAAATGACGTATTAAAAAATCTTTGTTTTATATCATACTATTTATATTTACATTAAATTAAAGTTTACAATTTACAAAAATTATGATGCTACATTATTAAATGTCAAATTTGTTTACATGTCATACGTCAAGGCAAAAGTAACGCGATAATACAGCCACTCAGGAGCAATAAAATTATTCCAACATTTAAGTATTCATAAACAAAAAACGTTCGTTTCAATTTTCCTAAATTTAACTTTTATCATTGTCTGTGCGACTTAATTGCTTCAGAATTTATACGAATACTATGTACACACATACTAAACGTGTTATTCTAGTACAGACTAGTGATTTGGCAACGTTTAATTGAACATCGTCTATCTATTTTTGTTCACACAATGTAATGGAATTTCAAATCTCATTTTCGTTCAATATAATTAAACTTAGAAGAAGCAAAGTGCAAGTTGAAACATTACTAGACATGATTACAAGGCGCATCACGTGCGTTTCACGTATAAAACTAGTTCAGGATACGTCTAAACATATATCTATCAATGAAACAAATACAGCCCACAAATTTCATTATAACTCAGTGTGTGACGTCACTACACAAAAATAACGTACGTCGATGACGCGCAAAAGATCCATTCATTCGTTCTAAAACTATATTAAGAAGACATGACGCCTGACTTAAAAAAAATACAAGTATACAGAGAATCGTTGTTCTGGATGTCTTATTAAAATAGTAATGACAACTATAACTTTAATGTTTTTTTCTCCTAACTGTACTTGCAACGTAACAGAAGGAATGACAGTTGATACGAGTGTGCGTTTTAATTTTGTAGATTCATATATTTTTTGTTTTCATAATTTTAACTAACCGCTAAAAATTTCCACGTAAAACTTATAAAGGTTTATTAGTCCTTAAGAGAAATTACACTATAATATGAATATATAAAAAAACTTGTTGATTTATTCGATTCATTACTATAAAACGTTAGAAATTTCTTTGAACAATTTCAAAAATATTATTGTTATATTATCTTTTTCTAATGTTCTCATAATATTAGTTATTAATATTATTTATTCTGTATATCTCA
>JAABKM020000015.1:2773798-2785726 GCA_016277805.2 Papilio aristodemus | reverse complement strand
TCGTGTACACCATTAGAGGGGGTAGCTGTCAACGAGTCAGTCTTGCGTAGGTCAAGAGACGAGATGGACGTGCGCCTACGGTCGGAACTGTGCAGTGGTGAACCACAGAAAACCATTGGTCAAAACAACACAACAGTTCTATTGTAAAAGGATCTTGTCTTATTGTGTCTTGTGTGTAGGTAGAGAGGTAGACACAAGACATAACAAAAGGAAGACAAGAACCTCGAACAGGAAGGGATCCATCGAATCTTTGGTTAAAACACATGGTTATCATCAATGAAAATGTCATTGCCTTGCCTATAGCTCTTCTACGTATGCAACATGCACATTACTTATTTTTGTAGGATTAGCCGAATTTCGTTTCCAACCCGAAGACTTGAAACAGCGTTTAGTTCAAGAGTAGAATGCATCAAGTAGAATGTGTAAAATTTATTAAATTTTAAACATTCATTCAAAAACAACTAGCATTTACACCCTAATATAATTTAATGTAAACTAAATAAGGTTTGGCATTAAAATTATTAGGAAAAAAAAAACAATAAATTGCTACGTTTTTTACCGAAATTCGAATTAAACGAATTAATAAAAGAGCTAATACGCTCATTCAAAAGATCACGTCAATGGTCCGTGTAGCCAGCGCGCTGCCCACGCGTCCTCCGTTACTATGTAACATCGACAAATAATTAGCGAATTCGCCTTTACTCGGATCCCCCGAGGTAAATGTCAATACGTGGGCGTTTTTACGAAACGTGGTTTTATCGGGTAATACAATTTATTAAAAGGAACATTGTTTGTTGTAATTTTTATGTGAAAACTAAAAAAATAATCGCAATCTGTAACTGTAATGGGGTTGGTCAGAGATTTATGTATCTAT
Source organism: Papilio aristodemus (assembly GCA_016277805.2). Lineage (NCBI taxonomy): Eukaryota > Metazoa > Arthropoda > Insecta > Lepidoptera > Papilionidae > Papilio > Papilio aristodemus. The sequence goes on along the minus strand of JAABKM020000015.1, from coordinate 2,784,852 downwards.
CGCTAGTCGTTATTATCTTTTCATATAATGTAAAGTTATTCATTATGTAACAGACAGTTCTTCGCTTCACGTCAATACGAAAATACAAAAACAAATCGATTATTCCTCTATCGTCATAGTCGACCCTGAGACACTGTAACCACATGTACCACTGACATTGGACTTAATATAGGAAATTTACAAAGGTTAGAATCCATACAATGCAAATTATAGCGAAAAAAGTTATTTTTTATAGAAAAGGTTACTTCCTTTTTTTATCCACCTACACCCACTTTCTTTTAACGTACAGTATGACGCAGCATAGAAAGTGTTTATTTCCCTTCTTAAAACCAAACAAAACTGGCGTGAAAGATAAGTTATATTTATTGCTCGTAAGAGATACAATGAGTTGAACAAAAGCTGTCTTACATACATCTACGTTTATCTGCAACTGAGTATCATTATCATTAACTTATAATTATTCCGATTTTGCGGTTGTTTACTTGTGTGTCACCTTATGTAAAATGAAATGTATTTTATATTGTCAGGTTGCGGCAACGGCAAGTACCTGGACTTGAATCCGTCCGTGTTCACGGTGGGCGGGGACCGGTGCACGCGACTCACGGCGCAGGCGCGTCAACAAAACAATGAGGTACTATAGATAATTAATTAACTTTTTTTTACTACAATGCTACGATCCGAGAGACGAAAGCAGTGATATATATAATCATAAAAAAATGAAGACTCAATATTGTCCTAATCATACAATATAAACGTTAAAGTTACACTGTAAAACTCAATATAGGATTATTATTATGAACGAAATATGTTATTGTCACGGCACAACTTTTGACGGTTGATTATGTAAGGATATAACGTCATGTCTACTATAAAATGTCACTGATGTTTTTAAATTTACATCGTCAGGATGTCATAGTGAAAAATAACATAGATAACTTTTTACTTATTTATTCCAGGTGGTACTATGCGACAACCTGTGCCTCCCGTTCCGGGACGAATCATTCGACGCGGTATTGTCCATCGCAGTGGTGCACCACTTTGCGACGGCGGAGCGACGCGCGCGGGCGCTCCGTGAACTGGCGCGCGTCACCAGGATCGGTGGGCGCCTACTGCTCACTGTGTGGGCGATGGAGCACGAGGGCAGGAACTTTCATTCCCAGGTACAATACAATAAAATAAGCCCACGGGCCCTGAAGGGGTACACAGAGGTGAAACTAGTGCGCTTTTCGTCAAATGTAACCGTATCATGAACTCGAAAATTGAATCTGAGACCCGAAACAATTTCAAATTTATAAGAACAAAGATTATAGACGAAGAACCTTTGTAATAATTAACATAAAACCTATATTAGCATTTTTTTTTTTAAGTGACTAAGTTCTGCAAATTTGTAAAGTCTATATTTTTACTACTTATTTCGTGTAAGTCGCTCAAGAGGGAAGTATATTTAATATCATAAATGGAATTTATTATATATTCACAAAAACTTAGTATTTTCTTTTTAAAAGTAATGTAATAACCATTTGTTTCAGGACGTTCTTATACCATGGCACCGCCCTGCGACTCTGTGTCCACCGACACCCACGGCACGATTTCTGTCCGTCGATTACGAGAGGTAACATCGATTACCATATTTATAGTTGTTATGTCTGTTAGAATATCCCATATTTGAAATAAAAATTATTCTTTCAGAAATGAGACGTGGAAAAGCCGCGATGGATCTCCGGGATCATCATCCCTTTCATCGCCGAACGAGACATGCTATTCGTTCGTAAGACGAGCTCTGCAGCGTCTCGCCGGTCGCCGATCATTCCTACCTTCATGGGGTTTAAACACCCGAGTCAATCCCAGACCTTGTTCAAGACCGGAGCCCCCGGCAGCTGACCTGCCAATCGAATTAAGACGTCTAGATGAAGCACTCCCGTGCAGGCTCGCCGCCACACAGACCTCTGAGACGACCGCTCTAAAATCTAGAAGCTTAACAGATATAGCCGATATTGAAAGGAGAGCTATGGGCCGCTCACGGTCAAGTTTACCCAGTCTCGGCGGCGAAGAAACTGAACTACCCGTACAAGATGAACAAGCCGCGGAGGCAACGGAAACACGAAAGAAACCAAAACTAGTTAAACAAAAGAAGTCTATAAACGAAGACGACGCCGAAGAAGATCTCGATAAGCCAACAGACATGAAGAGTATGGTAGAAGAGATGCCCAACTTTAAAATACATACTTCACGCCTACAGTCGAAGAAACCGGGTGTTTTTAAACAATCATCTCTTAACGAAGAATTGATGTCGGCGGAACGTTTAAGAGAAAAGGAGCGGTTAAGGAAAAATATCCAGAAACAAGCATCATTAAATGAAGAATATTTATACCGTAGACCAGGAACATTAGACTCCATTCGTGACTCCATATTCTCTACTTCAGCAACCACGGCTAAAAAGTTTCAGTCGCTCAAGAATGGCCTGACTAATAAATTTAAAACGTCGACAACGAACATCGATAAAGTGACGGTCTTTGTGAGAATGCTTCAAGGTTGGAAGACCCATGGACCGGTTCCAGAAGTTCCTACACCGAGCGACAGCAATGCTAACAGTGAAAAGAATTATCCAGAAAGGCGTCATTCAAAAGAGGACGGCTCTGACTCTTCAAAAGATAGTAGCCTCCAAAGTGACACGAGTGTGGATTCCGAAGATAGTTTTGCATCTGTCATATACGTCCCAAAAGCTGATGGATCAGGGGATCCATTATCACCAACTCCACTATCCCCAGGGCCCACATCTCCTCGGTTAAAAGTTTCTTCTGTACCAACATCTCCAAGGATGAAAAGTTCTCCGGGCCTTCCATCTCCTAGAATAAAACAATCGTTTTCTCTGATCCGGCCGCCGGCATCACCAAATTCTACACAAACTCAAGGAGCGGTAAATAAAATTCTTGTGGCACAATACAGTTTGAAAAATTATTCTACAAACAATACACCAACGACTCCACCATTAAAGCCTCAGTCTAAAAGCCAGCCAAACTCGCCACCCAAATCAGAATCCGAAGAAAAAACTATAGTACCTGAACCACTGCCCGTAATTAGTCGAAATATATCCATAGAGGTTTTCGAAGAACCTGATCCTATACCACCTATTCAAGAAGAAGAAGAAACGCCGACAGAAGTAACAAAAGAACTTCTTGCCGAAATCAACAAAGATATTGAAGAAATACATAAACTAACAGCCGAAACAAATGACTTAAAGCCGCGCGTAGTATTACAGGATATTAAGCCTTATCCAAAAATTACTTTACAAACTGTGGCGGAACTACCGGAAATACCACAATTTAAGCCTAAAGAACCAAATAAATCACCAACAAGTGATACGCTAGACTCGCGTCTCGCTGACAGAAAAAGAAAAGAGAGAATAAAACAAATCAAAGAAATGCTGAACAAGGGTATACCACCTCTAAGTGTTTCCAGGCGACCGCCATTCCCGATAGTTAGAACAAATAAACCTGAACCCATTGCTAAAAGTCACCCGAAACTTATGTCTCTTGAGCTTTTTAATCCAGCGACAGACGACATGGATAGCGATTCTAGCGGCGTTTCTTCGCCTGATTCAGTGGATAGCGTAATCAGCGTCATTCCAGATGAATTAAGAAAAACTGCTATAGAAAAAGGTAATTTTTGTACAATTCCACTTAAAAAAAATTCAACAAGTTATCTAATTATTTAGCTACGTTCAGTTTATACATATTACAGTTCCTATATACAAATTATTTTTACAATTAATTATTGGACATTAAAAAATATTTTACAATTTACAGATTTACCAAATCCTGCTGCAACAGAAGACAAAAAAGAAAATGTAACTTCTAATACATCAGACAAATCCAATTCATCGTCGCCAGCACAAAGCTTGATCGAGGCAGCGGCTGAAGTTGCTCATTCGTTAGACGAAACTTGTGAAACTGTCATACAATCCAGTCCACGAACTAAGAGAAAACATTTCGACAAAATCGAAAGCGCTGAAGCGATGGCTATTGTACAGGGAGCTTCGAGCAGTAGCAGCAGTAGTAATTGGAGCCTTAATAAGCTATCACCAGGGGATTTAAGGATATTAGAAGATAGATCAAGATCGCAGTCGCACACTAGCTCAAGCGGAAGCTCTTCGAGTTTAGAGCGCCTTTCACCCGGCCGACGATCGAAAGATCGATCGCCTAAACAAGGAAGTACAAGTAATTCCACTTGGAGTTTAAACAGACTTTCTCCTAATCGACTAGATGGGCGATCATTAGACGAAAAGAGTCATAGAAGTCCAACAAGATTACCATACGATTCGATTTCCATATCGAGCACGGATTCAGAAAAATCTATTTCTAAATCTGAAAGTTTCAACAGAAATATAGCTAACGAGCCGTTAGTGACTTGTAAATCGGATATGTTGGCTAAAGAAGAGGACTGGATTGTTGAACAAGAAAGGAATCAACATTTAACCGAATTTGCGGAGAAGCTTAGCGAAAAGTTATTGCAAGAAATTGATGAATATTCGAAACGTATAAATGAAGATGACTTCGACTTACCCAGTAGTAGTAGCAGTGAAAAAAGTATTTCCCTCAGACTTAAACGTGAAGAAGAAGATAGAAATACACAGAAAATACTCGACGAGCTATCGGACAGTTTGCAACATCTCGAAGAACCTTATGCTAATAAAATAGGCTCCGATTTACACGGCCTAAACAAAGTGAGTAAAAATGAAAAAAGATACATAACTTCACTAAGTGACACGCAAGAGTCAGATATAAATAAACTATTCCCTAAATGTGGGTCTAAAACTAAGAGCAAAAAGAGGTCAAAGGATGTTGATCCAATAATAAATAAATACAGAGAATTAAAGAAATCTATGAAAGTAACATGCGAGGAAGATATTTATCTTAATAATTGTGCCAATGTACAATACAATGTTACTAAAATAGGAATAGACGAGAAACTACCTGATGTAGAAACCAAGAATCCAGACGAAGACAGCGCTATTTCATCGAGCAACGGCAACCCCGAAATCACAATCGAATCAGGGACTTATGATACAAGTCAATCTCTTGAAACAGGCTACTCTTTGGAGTCGGAGATAAGTGTAGATTCACTCTGCACCAGTACTGATAAGAGGTCTTCTTTAAAAGTTGGCCAGTCGACTGATTCCAGCGACATGGACAAAATGGAAATAAGTCCCGAATCTGTGACATCTAGATCGAGTGCCAGTACAGCGCCTTTAAAGTCTGGTTTCTCTGTAGAATCCAGCGACACATCAGCCGGCAGCGACTGGAGTCGAAGAGACAAAACGGGAAGCACAGCTTCTCTGGGCTGCGCGAGTCTAAACTCCTTGCCTTCTTGCAGCGAATGTTCCAAAGAAAGGAAACTATTAGAAAAGCGATCATCTTCCGAAGAAACTTCAACAGTTCCTGCTGAATCCTGCAGGGCTGTCACACATGCACCACTTCTGCCGACGCTGAGCGATGCATCGGACAGTCTGCCTTCCGAAGGAGGCGCCGTCACCCTCCATCGGTATTACCATGTTTTCAAAAAAGGTGAGTTGGATCAATTGATCGAGCAATACGTGGAAAGTCTACACGTCGTGTCGTCGTATTACGATCAAGCCAGTTGGTGCGTGGTGGCGGAAAAAGTTCAAGTGTGGACGATCTAAAGTATTGTGATCTTCTCGAGCGGGACTTCACTACTTCAGACGTTTATTGCTACTGAAACTGTTCAGTGTTTTACATCCAAGTGACCTTCCTAACAAACTCTTCGTGTGTCTATTGACTTATACATTCAGCGTAACGTAAGAGATGGTTAGTCCTGTGCGAATGCCAAAAGCGAAGCTTTTGTTTTTTTAATATATATAATAGTCACTCTATACTAATTAATTAGCTGTTATTTCTATAATCATAACATTGTTCGCCCTGTGGAGCGTAGTCGCACGTGAGACTACACTAGTACGGGCATTTAGTATTCCATGCGATAATTGAACTCGCATGAAATGAAAACTAAGAGCTTTAAATAGAGAAAATTTAATATAAATATTATATACTTCGATGGCTCAAAATATTATAAGCTATTCATAGCTTATTTACTATATTACCTATCATTACATATTTACCTACGGAGTTATCGTATAGAGTATGTAACTATTATACCATTCTCTCGACCGTTGTACTGTTCTCCAAAACCGAAACTAAAAAGTATTTAATCTCTTTAAAATTATTCTATGACAATAACAAATATAGAAAGGGCATCACTAAATTCTTCTAGTTGATAAATATAATATTTCACATTTTTAAATTTAACTTAACCAATGTTAAGTGTTTGTAAATTAATTATTCGGTTTCGGAAACAGTTATATAGGCTTCTTTGAGTTTAAACTTTCCTATTTAATGTATGTTTCAGTATTAAACTATCGAGCTGGCCTCTTTTTATGTATCGGTTACGTATAAATTTTGTATGGGTCCATGCTGTGTCACCTGACCTTACACCGCTTGTAAAATTCATAATAAATTCGGACCATTTAGTAAAATTAGAGGTTTTTGTCATCGTAGTTCACATAGCAGACCTCTCCCTTGCTTATTTGTAACATAATTCAAGAGTACAAATAAATGCATACAAATCTCTTTTAATACTCGATTAACTGTGTCCTGTTCTATAGGCTATGCCAGAACACGTTCCGATCTAATAATATTATACGTTGATAGCTTAAAAATATATCAAATTATATATCAGAAGAATAAGGTAATATATATTTATTTCATACGTTGTGTATCTAATTTCACATATAAAATATAGCTTAAGTTATTGCTTACAAAAATATATAGATATCAAAAACATAAAAGAGGAATAAATTAATGAAACAAGAATTGTACAGAAATAATTAGAATTAACCGAAATTTTTAACTAGAAGAAAACTAGAAGAAAGACCATAAACAAGTAACCGACCATTGCGAAGTTGCATTTTTCAATTTTACTATTTTTGATCACCGTTATATAAAGACAACATAAAGATATAACTTTTACTATAGGTTACTTTTGAGGACTTGATCATTTAGGTTTGTAACTTCAAAACTATTTTTTTACAAATTAAATTTTACACGTAAAGTTCTGAATTCGTTTAAGTTAAAAACATTTTCTTCTTCAGGATGAATGGGATAAAAAAAACGTACGGATTCGTTAATTGAATTAAAAGAATAACAAGTAATTGTGAGTTGAAGATAGACGAAGGATATTTCTTTATACATATGGAGTTTAAAATTCTGTACAATTCTGGTTTCAAGCAGTTTGTTCAATGCTTTATCCCCCAATCCAACAGCGTACATCTGTCAAACGCTTGCGCGGTATTTATATTATGAATGTTGGGACAAATTATATTCGTTGTCAATGTAAATATTTGCTATAAGTATGTATTATATATAAAGCTATTTAGAAATTAATTATGTTATCAAAAAAGTCAGTGAGATTAAATTAATATATTAGCATAGAAAAACTTGGAAACAAGCTGTACATTTAATATGAAATGAAATGAATCTCAACACTAATAAATGTAATATTAAATGTACAGAGAATGCGTAGTTCTTGCGTTGTCTCTAATAACCTATGCAATTAGTTAAATACTGGAACCGTAGGTGATAGGAAAAAATAAATGTAAAATGCACAACCGTTACCACATTAATTTATAATTCTATGTAAGTCTTCAATATAGTTCGATAACATCGTTTTAGTGTACAGCGCGAGGGGTTTAACGGGACGAGAGGTAAAGGAGAAGGAATAACACGCGCATCCGGCTCGAAGGACCAAAATGTCTTAGTAAACCGCTCGAGCTATATCTGCGACATACATTTAATTCGTCATACGCTATTATATAATGATTTTAAAACTTAATCATTTAATTTGTAATGATTTAAAATAAGCCCGAGGGGTGTAATCTTAATTTTATCGAATGTTGTGAAGTTTTTGAGGCATATCAGTGCTGTTTAAATGTAGGTCAATATAATTTTTCCTATTTTTGTACATTATAATTTAATTTGAATTTTTCGTACAGGGTGTCAAAACAAAACGATTAATTTTTTTTTTCAAATAGATTGCACGTAGAGGAATTTAAATTCATAGATATTATTCTCCAAGTGACCAAATTATCAACATATATATGTTATATAAAATTTCTTTACCGGATACTAAACAACTTTAAGCTATCTGTAATAAGGGTATGGCTTCACCAAATATTCTACTCCTAAATTTCCGTTCCTGGGCAGGTCCTTTTATCTTGTGTATATATATACATAAATTTTATATTGCTGTGCATTTCACGTTGGCTTATCTGTGATATACTATAGAAAATTTGGCACAGGCAGGTTAATATTTTCAATTGTACTTTCAAATCGATTTACATTTAATTTATAAATATTATTTTGTAAAGATTAAAAAAAAACTCGTTCAAATTTAAAAGCTCAAAGATGTTATTGTTAATTCAGGACTGGAAGACGTTTGTGTATAATTGGCGATTTGTATTTTTTCCTGTATCTTTTTTTATAAATTACATGCTTACTTCATGGCCCCTATAAAGACAAAAATTTCATACTTCGTGTCACGTTACAGTTTGTATCAAATATTCAAAATGTCAAATAAGCAGTTAAGAAAATCCATTGTATTTCAATGCTCTCCAATCAAACGGAACATAAATAATACAGTAATAAATTGTAAGCTTGTATCGTACTGTACCTATACATTATATTAGGTGACGACTTTCACAATAAAATGAAGACTTCAATAATCTGTGATTTTCATTTTGCCAACACTAAAAAAGGGCTTCAACACTTAAAGACGTGCCAATTGGAACCTTCTAGTGTACGTGACGGGCGACGAACCTTTTTATTTTGACCTTTTTATTTGCCTTTTGCACGATTCGGGATTCGAACCCAGTTACAACTGCACCTCCGAGGCAGTGAACGAGGCAGTGAAATGTACTTTAGTACAAAGTCCACACTCAAGGTACTTGATTTTTTTTAATTAGTAAGTCATTTACGTTAGAAAGTATTTATTTTGATTATAAACGGAAATAACAAATACGTTAGTATAACATCTACAACAAATAATCAACTAGTCTTAACTAAAATTGAATATTTTACTTAATGATGCTTTCTTTTATTAGATATTGTTCAACTCACCTAGATTAAAAAGATTTTTTAATTACAAACGTGTTAAAAATATATATAAAAAAAACGAGTACAGATAAAAATATACAGGTTTTTAACTTCAAATGTTGACTTTAACAAATTAAATTTAGTATTTCAAAAATTAAATTCAGACTTTGAAAGAGAGAAAAAAAAATACCACACTCCTGTATCCCCGAATGGATAGGTAGAAGTCCAACTGGTGCGCCCACATTTCGCCGTATATTATTTCGTTCCATGATTTGATAAGTAGCGCGCCTATCGCCATATCGAGCACAAATCCAATGTTTCGGGCAGATTATTGAGTAAAAAAAAACTCAAATATCACTTTTGCCCGACCCGGGATTCGAACCCGAGACCCCGATAGCATCGAGGCAATTGAAATCCAATTCATACATATTAAATTGACATGAAACAATCCATATTTGATTGTTTAAAAACCTATGTACCGAGATAAGACAGAGATAATAGGAAATAATTTAGATACAAAAATCATTTGTATGATTGACGGAAGGCGTATTAATTGTTTACTATACGAAGTAAGCGGCGAGCTGCGCCATCTTGTCCTTGGGCTGCTTGTTGCGGGGCCGCGCGCCGCGCATGCGCCCGCCGCGCCCGCGCGCCAGCCCCGCCCCGCGGGACGTCACCGCGCGGTGCTTCTCTACCTGTAGCGACACATACATTATATCTTCATCTTGGAAAAAAATTAATTACTGCCAAATCTAGTAATAAACTTGTGTTGTGGGAGCCAATAACTTCCCTTTTATATTGCAACGCGAGACTTATATAATTGTACTTCCGCCCCTCCCCTCCGAAGAGTTGACGAAGTGAGGTGGTGTGGTGGTGAGAGGCAGTGTGTCCGTACCAGCGCGGCGAAGCTGGGCTCGCAGTAGAGGCAGGCGGTCATCTCGGTGAGCGCGGCGGGCAGGCGCGTGCGGCCCGCGCGGTACTCCACCAGCAGCAGCTGCGCGCCGCACGCGTCGCACGCGCGCTCGCACACCGACACGCGGCTCGCGTCCTCGAAGATGTTGATTATCACGTCGCATCTGAACACACACCGCATTTAATCTATGTATATAAAGTGAATGTGTGTCAGTCTGTACTTGATCGATTCAAAAACCATACATCCAATCGCCGTGAAAATTTGGGAAATTATTAAATACTTCCCCGGGAAGGTTTTTGAATTTTTTTTTTATGTCATATTAAAATATTTAGGTATAATTTTATTATTAATTTTCATTTTAATGTATACATTTGATCATTAACATTGTTTGAGGTCTCAAAACTGTATTTTTGTTTCGAGCACAGCAACGTATCTACGGGTACAGTTAGTTATTTATTTATGTGTACATTCCGATAATTTGAGCAGCTTTGAAAGTGTTCGTCAAAGATAGCGCGCTTATAAGATATCTTATAAGCGCATGAGAAATGAAGACACAATATTGTCCCAATCATAAAATATTGTTGAGCACTTTAAAAAAAAGCGGCACAGTAATATACACCTTAAAGTAACACTGTTAAGACTCTATATAGGATTATTATAATAAACAAAATATCTCACTCACAGCAATGACCGCTGATTTTATAAGGGTTAACGTGTTTACTATAAAATTCCATAATTTTATTACTTTTCCGAACTCAAGAGCACGGTAATGCCGTAACGTGATATATTGTTAGCACTGTACCTGTTGCAGGCCAGCTTCCAGCGCGGCGCAGCGGGGTCCAGCACCAGCACGCCCGCCTCGCACTCCCCGCAGCCCGACACGCCCGTCGAGTTGACGCCGTACGCGCACGTCGGGTGCGTGCACGAGTTGCAGCCGAAGCCCTTCTTCATGTCCCTGATACAAATACAACACTCATGAA